>LPNX011010281.1:3608-15081 GCA_001517045.1 Pseudotsuga menziesii
TCAAAACACTTAAAACAAAAACCCTAAACCCTAGTTTGAATTGAGATTTTCTCTTGAGATTGTGTTGGCTTGTTCCCCTAGCCTTAGGAACAATTTCTGGCACAAACAGACTGTATCTTGCTTTTCTGGAATTTGAGGATGGAATCTTGAAAAATTCAATACCCTAGTTTCTCCCAACAGTAGTGATAGGTCTAAAAATGAAAATCCTCAGAACGAAAAACTGCTTCGACAGAAAGATGCGCCCTCCTAGGGCGAGTTGACTGGACCTTTTGTGGATGATATGTGGAGGGAGGTCTTCGGAATAGTGAACCCTAGCTTGATTGCAGGATGAGTTGCTGCACAATGTCTTCTTTTAGGTTGGTTCTGATACCATGTTAAGTTTTCTATTCAAATAGAAAAAAGGATCACTAAAAGAATAGCAAGCACAACAAAACAAAAGAGAACACAAAGATTTATCCTGGGAAACCCTCGTGGGGAAGAAAACCCAACAAAACTTCCTCTATATAGACTTCACCCAAGTACAATGTAAAATCCAAAGAACAAGACTAGACTGCTTCCTCTCCTCCAGATGGACTGTTTCTTCTCTCTCTAGCGCAACTGCTTGAGTTCTGTGTGTGTTCAAATGAGTGAGGCGCCTTCCCTATTTATACTGATCAATGGAGAAGCCTAATAACATATGAAACCGGACACGTCCAAAAGGGCCTGCGTGTCCCGTGTCCACGTGTCGGACATGGACACGCCGCAGAGATGTGTCGGACACGCTGCAGAGACGTGTCACGCTGACAGAGCGTGTCCGACACGTCTCTGCAGCGTGTCCGACACGTCTCTGTAGCGTGTCCTGTGTTCAGACACACGTGTCCGAGGACTGTCAGTGCATGTCCCAAAAACATGACACGTTTTGCACTAAAAAAATGCCCAGAAATGCTTTAAATCAAAATTTTAACTTTCTGCTTATCATTTGCAAGTGTGGAGAGGGCTCTAAAGTGTGTTTGTTGTGCAAGTGAATTAGATTTGAAGGATTTAAATGTGTAATTACTAATGTTAAATGTGCATTGATTTTGATTTCTATTGAATATGTAAAAATTTGGATCTCTATGTCTATATTTTTAATATATATAATTTTATATATATATATATATATATATAACGTGTCCTACGTGTCTTGATTCCGGGGGTCACCGTGTCCGTGTCGGACACTCGAATCCCCATGTCCTTCGTGTCCCGTGTCCCCGTGTCAGGTGACTTAGCTAATAACCCAACAGGGCCGACTTCTCCTCCCAATCAGGGCCGACTTGCCTTGGGAAACTCAAAAAATACATTTTAATAATACTTTTGTGGGTACTACTGACCCGACTTACAACAGAGGTTTTACCTCAAGACTTTACATGACCAATTACATCAATGGCATCCCTAATTGGAAGAACAACATCTCCGAAAGAGGTAATAACAATAATAATACAAAATAGAATATCTTCCGTAGTTACATTTCTTTAATAAGGACAAAGGTAAGATATTAGGTATGAATTGCTTACTCAGATGGTTACATTGGTGGTATGATTTCATCTAGCCTACTTTGAATGCCAGGTTTAGGGTAGGTAGGGTTAGTTGCATTAGGCATTTTTCTGTGGATTACATTTGATGTTTTTTCATTGTCTAGTTGGTTTTTATTGTACTTAGTTTGTTTCCCTCATTTAGCGAACAAGGCAGGACAAAAGTGTTTGCCCTTAGCTGCTATTAATCTCTCGGACATTTGATATGTGTGTAGGTCTACAGATACCAGTAGATTCACAGGTTCTCGAGCACACCCGAGAAGAGCACTCATCTCGCAGTTGGAGCCAGTGTTACGCTGCACCTGTACCCAGCGCACCTTCAGGTGTACCCCAGGGAGAGAGGGCCAACTTTTCGACCAAGAGGGGTGTTATTGAGCGATGGTGGTCATGGATGGGCCCTTTGGTCCTCCTTTAGGGGTACTATGGCTTAATGCCATTGCTGATTTCCCTTTATATGGGTTTTTAACCTCAAGGTTGGTGTCCAAGGCCCCTAAGGATTGACCACTGGTTCACATGGCTCCATATCTTGTTTACGTGCTCTGGTGGCCTCTGCTTCAGCTATGAGACATTCGTCCTCATTCACAGCCACCTTGGACACCCTCCTGGCCCTTCAGTCAGTGGGTCCCTGCTCTCCCTGGCCTTGTTTCCTCAGAGGAAAGGCACCCTCCATGCTAAGCCTTTTCATGCTTTACGAAGGGCGTTGAGGGATTTTATGACATTCTAGGGGTTAAATGGGGTATAACGTCCTTCCTCCAGGTCACTCCAGCCTTTCGTTCGGAGTGATTCGCTTATTTGAGCGTGTTTTGGCACCTGGGGGTGCAAATAACCTAGGTAGTCTACCTTGAGCCTACATAATGGCTATATTTTTTTATTATTTTGTTTTAATTTTAAGTTGACATTTTATAATTTGAAATTGACATTTTAAAGGCATGTCGGCTTGGATTTTATTTGTAAAAGTGAGTGTGAGATCATATAAATAGATCTCCTTACTTTCATTTTAAGACAGAACATATGGGAGAATACACTATGCATCTATTTTACCCTTCTGGGGCTCTTTGAAGGGAGGTGCATCTCTAGAGGAAGATTATTTTCTAGGTTTGACTACGAGGCTTGGTGTTTCTATTGGTTTGATGCTTTTCATTAAGGTGATGTTGGATTTGTTTGCTTAACACATGCACAAGGGTTATCTAGGATTACATCTTGATTGCTCTTGCTATTGGTTGATGAATGATGTTAGGTATAGGGACTGAATGGTAGCCATTAAAGCTGCATTTTCTAACTAGCTAGGTTTTCTTCAACCCTTAGGCACCTTAACTTTGAGAGTACGTCCTCTTCAAGAGTACCTCTAGGGCTAGATCCTTAGGACTCTAGGAGTAGTGGTAAACCTAGGTTAGTTTCCTCTAGGGTTTGCTAGTCTCTTCTTAGACGCCCTAGGTTAGGGTAAGATAGGGCTAGTGTAGTCCCTTAGGTTTTCATCTTCACTTTTTCTCACAAATCTAGTCTAGGGTTAGTTAGGTTAGTGTTTAGATTAGGTTTTTAGGTTAGTTTTGGCTAACTTAGGTTAGTTTAGCCCTCTCCTAGGTCCTTCCTTGACCTTCGCTACCCTGGTAGCAGCTCTCCTAGACCCTCGCTCCTCTCTCCTATACCTCGGTCCCTACCCTCGCTACCCTAATTAGACCTCCTAACTATCCTCGCTACTCCTCTATTTTCTCCTTCTAGACGGAGTTGGCTAATCTCTAAACCATTTGCACCTTTTCAGGCAAGTTTGGTCGGAATCCGACAACACTATTTGTTGTTGAAAATGAGATTTCCAGTGTTAAAATTTCAATTTTTATTGCAGAAATGGATTTAGGACCCTTGATTACCCTTGGGGCACCCAGTTTATACAATTCCAATCATTGAAAACTACCCTTTGAACAATTTCCGCTGGATTTTAACCAGAAAACTCACCGGATTTTAGGTGCAAATGGTCTAGAGTTTAGCTTACACCCTTCTAGACCTTCGCTAGCTTCTCCTTTAGGCTTGCAGCTGCCCTAAAGGGCCTCCCCTTACCTCGCAGCTGCCCTTCCTCTTTCACTAGCTCCTCTTCTCCCTTCATTATCCCCCGTTGCAACTTTTCCCTACTTCGCCACCCTTCCTAGTTCCTCCTCCTCTCCTCGCTGCCCTCTTCTCAACTTTCTTCTACCTCGGGCTCATACACTGTTAATTTAATAAGTTATATTACTATTGCTAATACTAATGCTGCCATAAATTTTGTTATCAAATTCCATATGAATGACTGTCATAAGTGACAGAAATATACATGCTGAGGTTCGGTGAACATAACTGGTTGGTAAATCCTTGATTTCATGAGATGGTTGATGTACTACTGCTGTCATTAAGTTCATTAGTGCACTCAAAGACATTTGTGATTGTCTCATGTAATGCTAGCACTTGTATATGGCCTGTTAGTTTATCACACACTGCTGCTATACTGACATATACTGCTGTACTTAAGCCTTTGAATAATTGTTCATGCTCATGGTCGTATAACACGCTTGTAGATCATATTGGCTTTATGTAGTGCAAGTAAGTGGCACATTGGTGGTGTGTTTTATGATACTAACAAATGCATGTCTTCAGACTTGAAATAAGAATGTGGTTCAATTTGATTGATTGAATATCTTTGGATGAACGCATTGTTAAGTAAAGTTAATAACCTTACTAGTATACATAATCCCACACACATATATCATAACTCCTTCTATTCACCTTTTTAGACTCCGTTAAGCACTGATCATTAACAATCCTTGAAAGAGGATATCTTTTGTGTCTTGGTGTTTTACAAGGTCAAAATAGGGCTCTCCCCTAGGAGGTTTCGACTTCCGAAGTAGTTGGGGACAAGTGACTTAGGTAACAGTGGCCACTTTTCCCTTATATGCTTACTAGTGGTTAGGTCTGCCATTTCAACCGGTAATAGTTACCCTTATCCAAAGGCAGGGACAAATCTTCGTGGTAGTGGACCAATTAACGAAATATGCACATTTTATGGGTATTAAGAAAATCGATACTGCTAAGCACATCACTAAAGTGTTCTGTAAAAATATTTACAAGTTGCACGGATTTCCAAAAATCATCGTTAGGGATAGAGATGCCGAATTCACAAACAATTTTTGGAAGGAATTCCGCAAACAAATTGGGATCACTCTTAACATGAGCTCAACCTATCATCCCCAAACAGATGGACAAACGGAAGTTGTTAACAAATGTTTGGAAGCCAATCTTTGTAGTTTTGTCACTGACAAGCAGAACAAATGGTTACAGTGGTTACATCTTCCAGAATGGTGGTATAACTCCACCTATCATGCATCAACAAAAATGACACCTTTTCAAGCATTATATGGTTATGAGCCTCCCAGATGGAAGGAAATCGCTCAAGGTGATGCAAAAGTATGAGCTATAAAAAGTCAACTTGAAGAAAATCAGAGAGTGATGCAAGTACTCAAGGATAAACCAGTGTTACAAACATCGCCGATATATCGGCAGCATCGCGATGTCAACTCATTGGCAATATATCGACAATATATCGCCCTGATATTTTCCTCGATTTGTTGGCGATTTTTTCCCGATTTTTCACGATATTTGCTGATTTTTTCTACTATATCACGATATTTGCCGATTTTATCGCGATATTTACCGATTTTATCGCGATATTTGCCGATTTTTTCGAATATACAGTAATTTTTTTATTTTTTGTTTTTTTAATATTTTTGTATTTTTTATTTTGCCGATGTTTGCCGACATTTTCGCCGATAAATCCGATAATTTCTTTTTGGACCCTCGGCGATATATTCGCCGACACGATATTTGTAACATTGGGATAAACTATGGCACAAAATCGTATGAAATACCAAGCAAATCAACATAGAACAGGATGAGAGTTTGAAGTAGCAAATTGGGTACTTGTAAGACTACATCCATACAAGCAATTGCCACTTAGGCAACAAGGAAAGAATAATTAGCCCCCAAGTTTTATGGACCATATCAAATTATCCTAAAGATTGGTCTAGTAGCATTTGAATTGAAGTTACCAGACAAGAGTCAAATTCACAATGTTTTTCATGTTTCGAATCTCAAAAAACTGTTGGGTCAACATCAATCTGTTTAGACAATACTTCCTAACTTGGATGAAGAAGGGAAACTTGCATTAGAACCAGAAGCTATCATCAACATTAGAGAAAGAAGACTACGTTCTCCCATCATCAAAGAATACATTATTGAGTGGAAGAGTTGTCTAGAAGAAGATGCTTCACGGAAAACAGAGAAGTTCATTCAGCAATATCCATCATTGCTCTGCTTTGAGGACAAAGCATCTTAGAAGAAGAGGGCAATGTTATATACATTGAATAATGATTAAAAATGTAAAAATATAAATAAATAACAATATATAAAAAATGTATATATACATAACAAAATTATTAAGAACTGATGTGACTCCACGAACAGTCACTTAAAGGCTTATATAAGCCAAAGACCTATTGTAATTTTCATATATCAGATTTTTAATAAATGCATTTAATTTTTTCTTCCTTGAGTTCTTCTGCTGCTGCAATATCCAATTGAAAGTACTTTATGCATCATATTTTTGGGAATGGGACGAAACAAATTCCCCATCTTTCAAAAACACCCATGGCATCTACCTTTATGCTTTGAGAAGCATGCAAGGTTGCTTTGTTGCATTTTTTGGAAGTCTCTTATGCAAGCTTAACTAAGAACTCAGCATCAACCTAGTAGTTTCTAGAATGGGTTTTGGCTTAATCCATCAGGCCTTGCTGTGGACGTGAATTAAAATGGAAATCCCTCCACAGATTGGGAAAAGCATGAAGAACAGGCCAAATGATACATATGGTAATCTAGGAATACATAGCTTGGGAATTGTCACTAGTTCTCCTTGGAAGGAAGGTGAAAAAGGGCCACTGTAACTGATCCCTAATTGATAAACCTATGGCTGACTTGATTCACCAACATGGACCTCTGCTAATTTATTATTTTATGTGGAAATAACTGAGATTGCTATGTTTATCTTTACTTTGTAATTGTGTATTTTTTTTTTGCAAGTTAGCAGTGCAATACACAACAAGCTCACACACAAGAACATGGAATTTTCCCCTGAATAACCCAGTGTAGGAAAACTCCAGCAGGAAATGGCTTGTTTTTCTCTTTATCATTCTCAGGGATTTATTACAATCTGGAGTGATACACTCTCTTACTGTGACTTCGTGTATTTTTACTCCTCTGCTGTGAATTGCATTTGGGACAACTTTCATTCCCCATGGACATGCTTGTATAATATATTCCACTTCTTCATCCTCTCAGCCTTGCAACAGTGCTCTCATTTCCTGAGTCTTCAATCTTCCAGCTACCAGCTCCAACGAACCGGCTAACCAGCAACAAACTAACGCCACCCTTTTTGTTCTTTGTTCCCGTCTTTATTACTTCCCTTTGTCAGTTCAATGGCCTTCGGAAAGCCAAGAGATGACCAAAATCCATTGTGGACAGCTGTAAAAGTCTTGTCTTTATTTGTCCCTTTCTTCTTGCCACATAGTAGGTGGCCATTGGCTGCAGAACTGTCCTCCTGTTGACCTATATTTTCCTTTTCCTTTGATGTGGAGGGTGGAGGGCGGAAGTGTGTTTCTTTTGTTTGCCCCTCATTCCACCTCTGCATTGGAATGGACCCCACATCACTTTAGTGGTGCAGAGGTAACACCTTCCCCTTGCTCGCAAAAGCTCTGCCTCACTTGCCTCTGCATTGGTTGCCTTCATGGGGGCAGAGGTTAAAGCTCCCCTTTGCTTGTTAAAACTTCACTTTACTTTCTTCCACATTGATTGCCTTGGCTAGGGTGGGGGTACAGGCGGAGGGCAAAGGAAGGGCATCTTGTTGCCTCGATGTTTTTTCGGTTTATAATACAGAGGGTGAAGGTTGGGCTTTTTGCACCTAATATTATTGGCCCGCATTCATTAAAGACCTAGCCAAGAAATATTTGAAGACTTCAGCCCGCGGATTTGCCATGAAGTGTGCAACTTGAAGCCCAACTTTGCCATTAAACCTGCAAATTCTGGAATGTAATTGGTTTTGGTCTTTGGCCTTTAACCTGCAAATTGCGCTGAAGCCATTGTTAAAACTTAAAAAATCATTACTTCTAATAATGATCCATTTTGGATTACACCTCCCCAATGGGAAGCGTTATGGTTTCTAAAAGCTTATTGATGGAGGAGATGGAAGCATATTGCCTCCACTCTTTTTTCCAAGTCCACTAAACCCTCTGTCACGAAGGCTGCTTGCTTCAGAGTATTCTCGATTAGTCTTTGTTGTCCGCCGATTGCACACCAGTAGCAGAAATCTAATGAAAGCTGTCTCCTCACTTGAGAAAGTGGGAGAGGTGTGACCTTGGGGGCAAGCACAGAGCTAGGTACTGTCACCTACTCCTAGCTCCTCCGTTTAGGCTAACTCCTAACGAAGCCAAGGGGGGTAGTCCCTAACAAAGAGTTTTCTAAGGCTCAATGTGGTTAAAGTGTTTTAATTGGTTGCGGATGTGGATGGGTGTTGTTTTAGGAGTTATTGTAATTAGAAGTGTTTGTTTATTACGACAATGACAATTTATCAAAAGCAATCCACGTTGCTAACAAGAGATTTACAAAGATAAGCGAAGATTCCAGACTTATAACTAAGCATTCAGACATAGCAATTAAAATGAACCACAGACAAATGGTCAAGATAGATAATTATTCAAACTTAACCAAGGACCAGTGCCTTATGGAGTCAACGAAATGTGCAAATAAAATGATAAGTCCAGGAATTAAGCTGGTGAGTATTAGATTGTGCGAATGCTCTTGGTAGGTTTTAAAGATTTTAATGGTGATCTTGCTTAAGGTGTCTGGAAATCCTAACCGGAAATACCTTCAGTGGCTCCGTTCGAAGACATGACGGACCTGTCTGGAATCACAGCTAGGTGTTCAATAACTTAACCAACTGTGTCCAGATTGGGTCTGGGCGCCCACACTTGGAATTTGCCCACTACCTGAGTATTTAGTCGAGACAACGTCGATGCGTTGGTTACGGGGTAAAAGTTTTAATTAAGTTACTCTTGCAGGGTTAGAGATCCAGTGCCGTTTCTGGGTACTCCGATCTGAGATCGGTCAGAGCATACTCCGGCTAGGAGGGGAGGAAGTTAATTAATTAAAGGGAGTGTGAGTTGAAAAGTTTTATTAAGTCAATTGATTAAACTCTCCAACAGAGAGCACTCTTGACCTTGTCTTATGACAGAGGTTCAAGAGTCTTATCTGATCTAAATGCCTAATGCAGGGATTATGCAAGACTAAGGATGCTCTCCGCTAGAGAGTGCTCTTGACTTGTGTTTTTGCAAGTTCAAGAGTCTTACTTATTGATTAATTAAATTAGAAAACAATATGATGCATGAAAGTAAAACAAGGATAGTTAAACAAACTCTCTGATAGAGAGCACTCTTAATCCACCTTATGGCGAGATTCAAGAGATTTTGGTTCCTTTTGAGATTGACAATTATAGAGAAAGATACTACAGTGTGATTAATAAAGTCTAATCTAGCAATTAGTATCTATACTTAATGAATAACTAGCAATTAGTGGAAATGAAAACTAAGTCTAATCAAAAGAATTAAGCTAAGTGCTTAAAGTTAAAACTACACTAAGAAAACATGAAAAGGAACACAAGACACACTTCCCCCAAATAGGGGAAGTAGAAAAGATGGGAGACTTGCTCCCACTAGCCTTTTTATTAATTTTTTACAATGATCATGGTGACTTGTTCTTTGCCTTTTTTGGAAGAACAGGGAAAGAAAGGGATGAAAGAAGAGGGAGAAAGTCTTTTTGTTCTTTTTACACTTCTCGCTTGCTCTCTTGCTTGCTTTAAGCCCTTGGGCTTTTCTCAAATCTTCCTGCAAATAAGAGCTTTGAACAGTTTAAACGTTATGCATTAGTTAAGACTTTAAAGACAAATTACACACTAAAAACTCGAAAAAAAGGGCAAAAACCAGCAATGAAAAAAGAGAAAAAAGAGAGAAGAAAAACCAAAGAAGATGAGAGAGCAAAAGGTCGAAAAGAGGGCTGTCCTAAATGAAGGAAAGGGGCTGTCCAAAAAGCAAAAAGAAGACTGCAAAACAGTAAAAAAGAGGGCAGCGAACAAACAAAAGAGGGCTGCCCAAAAAGGAGAAAGCTAGGGTCAAAAAACTAAGGCAAAAGGGGTCCGAAACTAGGGAAAAAGATGGCTGTCCAAAAAGAGGAAAAGGGGCTGCAAACTAAAGTAAAAAAAGGGCAGCGAAGAAGAAGAAGTAAAGGCAAGCCAAAAAAAGGCAATGGGGAGGAAGCCTAAAGGTTGAAAAAAGTAAACTAGGGCTTCCTAAGTGACTGGTAACCAAAGAACATTAATTTATAAAGATGGAACCAAAGAGAGAGAGTTAGACTCCTAGCTTTCTTTTTGTATTTTAAAGAAGACGATACCTGTAGATCTTGCAATTATAATGTTAGATTCAAATGGTTGCTTGAAGCCTGCGATAGAAGCAGCTGAGCTCACACCCTTCTTCAACCTGTGAAGCTTGATAACACACCACAACTCAATACAAACGTGAGATCAAAATAACATGCTATTATGCTAAGAAAATTTAATCATGATCAACATTACGTATGTACTGATTACTCATGTCCATCAAGATACTAATCTGCTTCGCATAAACAATCAAATTGAAACTACAAATGATTATTCTATCGTGCCAACAATGGCCTTCTTGAGCTAACAAAACAATTGATCTCATACAAGTATTAAAGAAATAGGGGTTAGAGACAATATCACCTCAACCATTTAGAAAGCTACCACATCCAAGAGCTCATAGACCTCCAAAGTCGAATCTTTATTAACAATTCAAAGCAAATGCTTGATACAATTTTCTCAGAGTAACTCTGCTACAAAAGTCCATCCCAATAGAGCTGAAAGAGCCTCTATTTATACAATGAGAGAGTGCTAAAACCCTAAAACCAAACCTCATAACCTAACCGGCCTGGTCACCAAACAGAGAAACCAAACCTAAGACGGAGAGCTGGGAGTGAGGGGAGGCCTCCACCCAGGCAAGGCGCCCCCACTCCAACCCTGAACAACCAAATCAAGCCACAGATGAGGCCACACGTTGGGAAGGCGCCCTCAGGAGAGAGAGAGGCGTGAGCTATGAAGGAGACGTCTGGTGATGTAGGTAAACCACCTTTAGGTTTGGCAGGAGCCTGTGCTAGGTTTGGGAAGCCCACTGATGGTGTAAGCCTCAGTCTTCACCTCGATCAAATCACCGGACCAATGAATGCTCTCCATCTCATTTTTTAGCTGGAGATGAAATGTCTGCTAACTGAATATTAATTAATTGCTCACTTAATGCTGACTGAAGCTGAGTTATGATAACTCCAATTATCATAAATGCCCAATGAGATGTCATTTAGCCTTTTATTTCGCTGAATTTGGATTAATTTGAAGAGTTTTAATTTTCTCCAAAATAATCATTTTTTAATAAAAATTCATTTTTTTCCTCAAAACTGATTTTTTCTCAAAAAAGGCATTATGTGTCCGATTGATGATCCGAAAGTTGGTTCTAACTGGTTGGCCGATCAAGAATGATTTTTGGCTTAAGGTTAGAGTCTTCAATCATTGAATTCGGAGTTCGGATGACCGATTTATTACAAACGGGTTTTTTCCATTTAATTTATGGAAAAATTAACTCAAAAAACTTAGGAAAAGTAGTTAAAAATAAAAATTAAAAAAATAATTTTTTCCCCGTTCGAAAAAGATTTTTTCGATTTTTTTTTATATGTCCAGATGACTTAGGACATGACCATGCTCTACTTAAACAATGTCTAGTAGGTTTATAACA
>LPNX011010281.1:15212-31624 GCA_001517045.1 Pseudotsuga menziesii
GCTCTAATAACCCCCCCAAGACCCACAATTCAACATCGGGCATTCCAGCTTTGGAGGAAGCGGGAGAAAACTTCGTCAATTATACTCGGTTGAGGGCAAAGCATAATTGTTAGGGGCAAAAAACTCACTGGAATACCTTATTTGAGATTCTACATCTCAGGAAACCGAACCACTCAAAAAATACCCTACTAGCACATTTTATTACAAACCCTGTGGGGCCATGGTCAAAATTATTCAAATGAAAAACTGGCTATCCAATATTGGCTAGACATGAAGACGGATCAACTGATACACTGGAATCAAACTTTGAACAAGTCTGTCAACCGACGGCTCCTCAGGTAACCCAACTAAGTGCAAAATTAGTGGATAACAGTCTTATTGCTTGCTTTATTGTTTGAAGGGATGGTCTAACTCTCCCTTTGTGTGCCTTGAAAAGAAAGGCTTCACTACCTTTGACTAAGTGATATTTGTTTTCTTCCCTGTAAAAGGTTGCATCCCTATTGCACAAATAGGGGTTGTCAAACATTGCCTTAGGATCTACACCTTTGTTCTTGTACCGGGTGATGAATGGTGCTTGGCCAATCTAGAACAAGGTGCATGGATTCTGAAGTTCTAGCACAAAAATACAATGAGAGGAGTGTCTCTTATATATGAGGAGAGACTAACTAACTAACTCCTCAAGAGAAAATAATAAAATATCCTCATGAAATAAGAGAGACTAACCTACTCCTCACAAGAAAATAACTAACTCAAGAGAATAGTAAAATTTTTCATTTATTTATATTTTACTTAATTTTTTTATATTATCATTAATTGTTTCAGGATGTTTGAGAGAGGTTCCAAGTTTCAACCTCATCTGACCTGATATGTTGAAAATAGAATTTCACATCCCATCCAAAATTCAGTAAAGTTAGCAGTTTTCAAAATTCCAGTTAAATTTTTTATATTATCATTAATTGTTTCAGGATGTTTGAGAGGGCTTCCAACCTCATCGGACCTCATATGATGAAAATAGAATTTCACATCCCATCCAAAATTCAGTAAAACTAGCAGTTTTCAAAATTCCAGTTAACTGAATTGAACCAAACTAAAGACAAGTCCACTAAACCATCAAAAGACATCAAATGTCACGCTACTCTTCCACTACATGTCACCTGTGAAATGTAGATTTGTTAAAAATAGACATGCCAGAGGAAGGTCCTATAGCTCATGCCAAGGATGCCATTTCCAACTGTGGTGTAGGTTTCATGATTGATCATCTTGATCAGTGATATGTAATAGGCTATTACCTTGTAGGCTTGTAGCACATTGTGTTTTGGATTCTAAAGGCCATTTAAAGCTTTGCTGATTATGTATTTTGTTTTACATATGTATTGCACTCAATGCCATTTTGAATCTTGATATATTCACCCTTACATGGTATATACATGAGCAGACTTCGCATATTTTGTCTCTCATTGTTTGGAATCTTTAAAATAACTTTTTCATTAAAATTATAAAATTTTATGTATTTTTAGTAAACCAAGTCATTAAGTTCAAATTGGTCTGAATCATGGCCAAGTCCGAGTTGACCCTCAACCGACTCCGAGTTTTAAAACATTCGTTGTGCATAGGGTTGACCCTATGTTGAGATGGGTATTCATTAACCTTCTCACTTCTTTTCAACTATTGTCAACCATGTTTCCAAGTTGGTTATCAACACACCGACAATCACTTTTATATCAGTCACCTTTACTCTTAGTTGTATTTGAGTTGGGTACTCACATACTCACTCTCTTCTATATTTTGACCATGACTACTCTTTGTGAGGTGTTGGGTATTTATAAACCCATTCCCATCTTGTATTTGACTGACCTTTTGACTTGTGCTCTCTTAGGTGCATTTGTGTTGGGTATTCACACACCCACACCTTGTTGTATTTGATCTCTCTAAGTTGTGTTCACACTCTCATATTGTATTCAATTTCTTCTCAACTACGCTCTCCCTATGGTATCTGTGTAGGGTATTCAAACACCCATTCCCCTGTTGTTTTTGACCATTCTTAATTGTGCTCAAGGTCTTTCAAATAATGGAGTTGGGTCTTCCTACTCTCATTTTAGCGACGACCGTTCTTATTAGAGTTGGGTACTCCCATCGTTTCTCTCTTACAAGATGCTCCCTTCAACACTTCTTCAGATGGGTTGTGCAGTGGCATTATTCTTTTAGTAGATGTGCAGTCTGGCTGGGATGTGTCTTCCAGCCCTCCTCCATTGGATGAGCGGCTCAGTTGTAAAATTTCCTGCTTTGTTCAAGGTCTTGACTCTTAATGCAAAACATAATTTTGATTTTCACCACTTTAACTAGAGATTTCCTGGATCTTAGCCTAATGAATTTTCTGTCTCAGGGTTGTTATAAAACAGAGTATAAAACAACACTGAAAAAAGTACAATATTTCACTTCCAAACAGTCCAGTCTTCTAGGCAATCCAAGGAAAAAAGATACCAAACAGCTTGGATAAGTTTCAGCCCTTTAGGGCAACTTAACCCACATAAATCAGATCTAAAAATTCTCTTTTACAGTGGTTATAACAACAATAGAACAACAGGTATCGCAGCAACAAAACAACCCTTAGATTCCCCAATGACGATGTAACTCACTTTTCAAATTGTCTTTATGTCGAATCATCAAGACATATATCACTGTAAATAACAATACATGAAAAACGTATATATGACTGAAAATGAAATTTGAAAAATGCACAAATTTTGGACAGCTGAAAACTTTATTTATATGCTCAAGATGAAGTACATGTACATACTATAGGCTTCTCTCAAGGCTAGTGCAAATCCACTAGCTCTCCAAACCCTAACTAGGGAAGTAAAAAAACCCTAGCTCAACCTAGGAGTTCAAATTTGCAATAATCACTCCAACACATCCTCCAAGACAAGATGTCCTCTTCTCTTCTTCTCCTCCACCAAAGATACCCTAGGGTTTAATCACAAGACCCTAATCTCAAACCTCCAAGCATAGTTATCGGATATGCCTTAGGGAACCCTGCACTCACACTGGAGTTTTATTGGGATTGGGGAATCTTGGATCCATATCGGATTCTTCGATTTTTTTCGTTTTTTGGATCGGATCCATTTCTGCTAAAGTGGATCTGTTTCCAATGATATAATTGTGGCAAAGTTTAGATTTGATTCAGATTTCTGCAAAACTAAAGTCACATACTCTTAACAGTGCACTCCTAGTTATTTGATTGGAGTGGTTTTGTAGGTAATTTTATTAAAGGGATTAATAAAATGTAATATACCAAATTGTTGTATATTGATGTTGTATAGGGTTTGTAGTGATAGTTGGTCTTTTATTTAGTTGTTTGATGTACTATTTCGCCAATAGTATGTTTGCATGAAAAATAATAAAGTTGTGTACCGAAGGTCAATTTTGGAAAAATACTTTGCACCCTGTATCTCATCCATCAACTCATCTATCCTCGGAATTGGGTACCTGTTCTTAATGGTTTTCTTGTTTAAGGCCCTGTAGTCTATGCACACGTGTCAGGTGCCATCCTTCTTTTTAGCCAGTACTATAGAAGATGCAAAGGGACTGGAGCTAGGTCGTATGTAACCCAACTTGAGCAGTTCTTCAATAGTTTTCTCTAATTCATCTTTAAATTTCTTGGGGTGTCGGTAAGGGGTGGTGATGATTTCTTGTGTCCCTCCAACTTGATAATGTGCTCAAATCCACAATCATGAGGTGTACCTGTAGGAAGATCTTTGAATACCTTCTCGTGCTTCTGTAGTAGTGCTTGTATGTTTGGAGGATATTTTGTTGTCCTATCTGGTGGCTTTTTGAAGGTGACCATGCACCCTGCCACCCACTCTATGTCCCCTTGTCAGAGTACCGACTCCATCCTCTATGATGACACTACCTTGGGTTGGTAAGTATGCATACCACTCAAAACAACCCTCTGCCGATCAGGCCCCTGAAACTCCATCTCCATGGTATGGTAGTTCATTAAGTATTTTCTAATGGAATAGAGCCACTGAACTCCCAAAACCACATTCGTGTCTGGTACAATAACCACATAAAAGGAATCTGTCATATTATAGTTCCCGAGTGTTACATTCAATTTTGGGATCCATCGGGTGCAATAAATACTATGGTTACCTGCTACTTCTATTCCATACTATGGTTACCTGCTACTTCTATTGTGAAACCCTCAAACTCCTCGGTGGGAATGCCATGTCTCGTCACCCAAGTGGCATCAATAAAATTGTGGGTCGCCCCACCATCAACTAGAACTCCAACCTTGTGGCCCTATATAACACTTCTCACCCTGAGAGTGTGAAACCGAGGAACTCTTGATAAAGTAGCAATGGCACCTCCTTTTACATCGTCTTGAAGCTGCATTTATGCTATATGAAGTGCCTCTCTCTGTATCTTCTCTTGATCCTCCTCGTCCTCCCCACTATTTGAATAGACTTCAATGTGGTGTGCCTTCCCCTTCGCAAAACACTTGTGACCTAGTACCCATGGTTCTTAGCAGCTAAAACATAGTTTCTTTCTTTGTAATTCTCTTCGGGTGTCATCGTCCATCCAATCCTTTTTGGGCCAATCTTTCTAGAAAGGTCTCTTGTCCTTGTCTTTAATGGGGAAAGATGTTTTGGAAGGGAACCTGTCTTCGACACTGAATCGTGTAAGTCCTTGGTACAACTAATAGCATCCTATAATGTGGTGGGTTTATAGGCCTTAACCCACCCTCGTAAAGGTTTAGTTAGAGCCTTTGTGAACAACATGGCTAGTCGGCTCTCTGATATGTCAGTCACCATGATGACGATTCTTTGAAATTGGATATAAAGGTCTCTGAACTGCTTGTTTGCTTGAGTTGAGATAGCTCTTTGAAATGAATCTCATGATCCTTCTTGTCAAAGCGCTTTATGAGCCTATGTGTGAAGTCTGTGTAATATGTGATAGTGTTGTGACCCAACGTCACCAACCTGTGGTACCCCCACTCATGGGCTTCCTCGTCCAAGTGCAATGTAGCCAATTTAATTGCATCTGCCTCTACCATAGGATTGAGCTGGAAGTAAGTGTCTAGCTTCTGTACCTAAATCCATGCTGTGCAATCCCGTGATCCATCAAAGTTGAGGATGGTCAACTTCCCCACTGTATGTTGTAATATAAAGTTTTGATAAAATGCCTTGTTGAATCCTCTCGACCTATTCCTGCTCTTCATATTGCAGAAGTTTGCTAATAACATGGCTGAGTGAAAGTGATCTCCTAGTGCTCTGTACTCATGTAGATGATTCCCAAATGGCTCACTTCGCTCTATTGGCACTATTTCTAGCAGTAGGACTCTCTAGAAACTATGGCATGGTAGGCGTGGATGACTCTGCATGGTGGTATGCGCT
The DNA here is from genome assembly GCA_001517045.1 of Pseudotsuga menziesii. Taxonomy (NCBI): domain Eukaryota; kingdom Viridiplantae; phylum Streptophyta; class Pinopsida; order Pinales; family Pinaceae; genus Pseudotsuga; species Pseudotsuga menziesii. The sequence continues at coordinate 20,606 of LPNX011010281.1, forward strand.
TGAATCCCAGTACCACTAGTGGATACTCTGTCACCCTAAGTGATCTGTAGGTTATTGGGGTTTTGTCTCGGTTTATCAATTAACCTGTTTATTGCATTCAACACCTCTTTTTGGCCTTTAGCCAAATCATTTAGAGCACTAATGAGGCTATTAAATGCGATCTTATCATCCTCCTCCATGGTTCTTTTACCTTTGTCTTTCACTAGTTGAGTCACTGTTTCTGTCTTGTCCACAACCCAATCCTCTAGATCTATGTCCTCTAGCTCTGAGTCCTCTTCTTTGATTTTGTCTCGGTTTCTGTATCTATGTCTTCTGTATGTGATATTTTGCAAATCCTTTGGATTCATCTAACTATTTATGATTCCATGTTCAAGCCAATCCCACAGTTGGCGAGGAACATGCTTTGATACCACTGTAATATACCAAATTGTTGTATATTGATGTTGTACAGGGTTTACAATGATAGTTGGTCTTTTATTCAGTTGTTTGATGTACTATTTGGCCAATAGTACATTTTCTTGAAAAATAATAAAGTTGCATGCTATTGCATTTCCCCTAAAACAATATATTTCAGATCTATAATGTAAATATAATCAAAATCAAAGCATGAATGTGCCAATGAGATGTGCAGGAGTAGGCCAAGCTTATATAGCAGACATGGAGATCATGCACCAACGCCAGGTTACCAGGGTTATAGTCCCACCAATGATTAATTTGCCCATGTAAAGCTCACGCCCTCCTCTTATGTAAGATCAATCGAAATAGCTCCAGAAATGTCATAATGGATCCCAAGAAGTAGCAATAGGATCATTAACAATTCACCTAAGGAGTAGTATGCATAATGAAGCCTCCAAAGATCAAATGGATTCGCTCTTGTGATGTGTAATGGAAGGAATGCGCCCTCAATATGAAGAATGCGCCCTCTGAGATTGAATATCAACACGTGCTCTTGTGAAAGAAGCAAGCGCCTCTGCGAGATGAATCTTCAAGTCTTCAAGCCTTCAATGAATAGAGATGGGTAGAATCTCCAATGATGATCAATAATGTGCCTTCTCAGAGAATCCGATAATACACTCTCAGATGTGGGGAATAGTGTGCCCTTATAAATTCTTCCACTGCATGGATGCCCTCGAATCCCTGCAAAGACGGAGGAATATGATCTAGTCTTTAAATATGCTGATAGATTTGGATGATCTATCCCTGGAATTGACTAGGGTGGATAGATTTCGCCACCAAACTCAATTGTTGGCTAAGGAACTCGTCCTCAACCCTAAATTGCTCTCAAAGCTCTCCAAACCAAATCTCAACAATGAAAAATAACAATAGATACCCTCAAAGTCGATTTGCTCCTTTTTATTCTTTTTGACCTGTGCATGACACATGCAACATAATTTATGCATGCATACAACTTTAATGACGCATGTCGCATGCATTTTTGCATTAGGCCTCGTATGTCACGCATGTCACTTGCTCCTGCTTAAGTAGTCCTCTTTATCCGCTAATGACTCATTATCATTGTTAATGTTGTACTTTTATCCCATGTGGCATTAGTCATTAGTCTAATTCTTTGTTTTTCAGTACCTACTCGAACCTATGGGAATTGGATAGGTTAGCGGGTTGGCTCCTGTTGCTCAAGCATAAGAGGACATTACCTAAAAACAAAAAATTATTATTCTTTACTTATATTAGACAACTAGGCATCCACAAAGATACTGAACAGATCCAACTATTTTAATAAAAACCAAAAATAGTTGTTCCTTTACTTATATTAGACAATAAGGTGCCCACAAAGATGCTAACACAAATCCAATCATTTCACATAGTTTTAGTTGAGGGGTCTATGCAAAGCTAATTGTTGTAAATTGTCTTTGCATTAATAAAAGTTAATTTATTAATACAAAGAGGAGAAAACATATAAATAATAATTGGGGAAAACATGAACTTGTTAGATTTCATAATGAACATCATTAGATGTAATTGAATAGTAACATATATCCACAATTTGTCACACGGATATGCTAATTGTTAGTTTTTGTAGCTTGGATAGGTACTTCTACATTGGCTATGTGTCTAGCATGTAGAAGTCGTCCGAAAAATACTCTCTAGACATTAACTTTATTTTATAGTCCTTTTATTGAGCCCATGGTATTGGAGGACCCATGGTATTTGCTTATTGTAATGTTATAAAAGGAGATCTAAGGAGAGGCATTTGACACATTATTTAGATCTAGAGTGCTCTTGCTTTTGAGAAAGGGGTTATTCTCAAGAAAAGCAAGAGATAAATAATAAAATATTGGGAGACAAAAGAAGCCTTGAGATTGTGAAAATCTCAAGCAGGAAGCTTGGGATAGTGTTTAACCCAAGTTGGGAGGTGTTTTGTTATTCTAAGAGGGAGAAATTGTAGCAAGGTAATCTTTAATAGAGGGCAGGAAACAAGCCAAATAGATCGGAGAAGGCAGAGTTGGGCCATATAGATTTGAAGAAGGACAGTTTGTACACTCCGTTTGGATCTGTCCATATGGTACAGACAATAGAGAATTTTGTATAGTTCGGATTTTGTACAGATTGCAAGGTGCTACATGATCGTACAAAACGATTCCATACAGAGCTGTACGGATTCACGTGGCTTCCGTACAACAAAGTTGTACAACCGTACAACCTGTTATATTACTTCCAAGATCGTTGAGGAATATAAGCTAGGGGTTTTCAATAGTTGATTTCAAGAGCTAAGTTTATTTTTTTTCAATATTGTAACTAGGGGAATTGACAACTTGGGAAGGGCAGGTACTCGCGTTAAACGGGCCCAGGGAACCATTCTCGCTAGCATGGGACACAGGTAAGGCCAGGTGTGAATTGAACTCGTGACCTCTTCTTAACAACTTACTTCGGATCAATTGAACAACCAACGCACCACACCCGTACGGGCTAAAACCATGGATAAGTGCAAATTCAATATATATATATATATATATATATATATATATATATATATATATANAAGAGAATCAAACCCCAAGCTCAAACTTATCTGTCTTGATTCTGGAAGATTCAACCAATTGAGCTACCCCTTGAGGCTAATTTCTAGAGCTAAGTTAAGTTAAACTTATTGCTGTAATTTCTAAGTAAATCTCTCTTGTAGTAAACAAATAATAAAGAAACACTTTGCTGGTTTTTCCCCAGGTTGGAGTTGTCTAGGGTAATTACTTGTGTCAAATCTGATAATTTTTCTGTGTATATTTCTGTTGCATATGAGTTAGAATTCTAATGTGTTTACAATTATTATTTCAGTAGTTTATGACTGTTGGCAATAAAAATAATTGAATGTGTAAATCAGGTTTGGGATTAGAGGAAAAACTAACATGGTATTAGAGCAGTAAACTTTGAGTTGCAGAAGATTGATTTGCGGCACATGTGTAATCTGCTGTAAATGCAGATTTCTTCTTCATCAAGGAGAGAGTGTTGTTGGTAGTAGTTGCTCAGTTGGACAGAGATGGCCATTGGTCTCAAGTTTAAGAATCAGTTGGATGGATCATAACTACAATACCTGGAGGGAAAGAATAACATTAGTGCTAGAGGAGAACAAGATCTGGAAGTTTGTGGATAAAACTCTCATGCCTCCTATTGATGCTACTCTTTTGGATGCCCATCTGAAGAAGGATGTGAAAGCCAGAAGGATCATTCTGGATTGGGTTAAGAATCATGTGGTTCCTCACCAGTCTGGAAACAAGACCGCTAGGGAGATGTGGAAGGCTTTGACAAAGTTGTATCAGAGTGACAACCACAACAGGAAAATGGTGTTGAGGGAAAAACTTAGGAGCACCATGATGTCCAAGACTGATACATCGACTACTTATCTCACTAGGATATCATAGGTTCGTGATGAGTTAGCAACAGTTGGGGAGACAGTGCCAAAATCAGAACTGGTAAGGACAACTTTGAATGGATTTTCATAGTAGTGGGATACCTTTGTTAAAGGGATTGTGGCACGAGAAAATCTACCCAAGTGGGAGAGGTCATAGGATGATTTCATCCAAGAAGAGATTCAGGAGGAGGCTCTGCATAGCAAGCAACTAAAAGGTGATGGTGATGAGGTGAACATTGCTCTTTCAAGTAACACAAGGAAGAACAAGTGGGCTACCAAGATGAATACTGGAGGGGAGGAGTTCTCTCATGATGGGAAGAAGGACATGGGCAAAGTCAAGTGTTTTGCATGTCACAAGACTGGCCAATATGTAAGTCAATGTCCAAGCAAGAAGAAAGGCAACAGGGAGATATAGGTTGCAAGATCAGCAGAAGTCGATGAGTTTACAACCAAGTTTGAGAAGGAATTCTCATTGGTTTCTTGTCTTTTTAGCACTGGTATTAAAGGTGCTTGGCTTGAGGGCAGTGATGCATGGATTGTGGACAATGGTAGATCTAGCCATATGATGGGGATTGTGGACAGTGGTGGATCTCTCAAGAGAAGCAAGAGAGAGATCTTAGGAGACAAACGAAGCCTTGAGATTGTGAGAATCTCAAGCAAGAAGCCTTGGGTTAGTGTTTAATCCATGCTGGGAGGTGTTAGAGAGAAAAATTGTAGAGAGATAATCTTCAATAGAGGGCATAAAACATGTCGAACAAATCGAAGAAGACAGAGCTGGGCCATACAGATTTGAGGGAGGACAGTCCGTACAATACGTGCATTATGTAATTCTGTACAGTATGGATTTAGTACTGGTCGCATGGAGTTGCAGGATCGTACGAAACGAATCCGTACAAAAGTGTATAGATTCGTACGACAGTCATATAGGGTCATACAATAGGGATGTACAACTCGTACGACCTGTTAGATAGCTGCTAGGATCGCCAAGGAAGATAAGGTAGGGGTTTTCAGTAGATTGGAAGGGTGTTGATGTTCTTCATTAGTTGATTTTCAGAGCTAAGTTAAGCTAAACTTGTTGCTGTAATTTCTAAATAAATCTCTATTGTAGTAAAAGAATAATAAAGAAACACTTTGTTGGTTTTTCCTCAGGTTGGGGTTTTCCAGGGTAATTACTTGTGTCAAATCCAATAATTTTATGTGTATATTTTCGTTGCATATCAGTTAGAATTCCAGTGTGTTTACAATTATTATTTCAAGAGTTTATGATTGTCGGGGATAAAAATAATTAAATGTGTAAATCAAATATGGAATTAGAGGAAAATCTAACTAGTATGGACAAAACATTTATTGTTGGTTTTTCGATGATGGCCATTGTTATCATGAAACTTGTGGTTGCCTCTATGAGGTGGATCCAGGATGGACGGTAGAGGGATGGGCAACTAAAGAGGTGGAACCAAGATAGCCTTGACTCCCAAATGGATGGTTGTCACGCCAATCGAGGCAATCTTCACTTGATGTTGTCTTAGCCCAAGACAACAATGGGGGAGACCCAGATCTGCTCTCGACAAGAGAGATCAAACCAAAACACCAAATCAAATCAAATGAAGTTGAAGTACATAAGGTGTAAGGTGAAGTAATCCCTAAATCTATGGATGAAGTCACAAGGTGAGTTAGGGTTTGGATCAGGGGTTTATTAAGTATGAAATTTGATCCAAGTTTGAAATACAAGTGAGTTATGAGCCCTTCTAGATCTAGTATCAAAGTACTAGCAAAAGATGATGATATCCACTGCCTTGGGAAACGTGACCAATGCAGGGAGGATATGAACAGGATTGGTGCTACCTAGTACCATGGGATAGACTCGAAAGAAGGTATGACAGTATCAAAGTACCCGAGCCTCAGGAAGAAGATAAAATCGCATGAGAAAATGGCCAATTGAGGGGTTGCGCTAGGGTTTAGAGAGCAGGGCCTTGGGATTTGGGCCCAATGGAGTCACCTAAGTGAAACGTCTAGGAAGACCCACTTAGGGTTTGACCCGATCTACAAAACCCAGAAATGGTTTGCCAAAAGATCAAGCGGTTTGATCTGTAATATTTTTTTATTTTTTTATAGTTAGGGTTTTAACATGAAAATGAAGATGCCAATGGATTGAGATCAAGAGAAGAAGAACTAACCTGTAGATATTACCTCGATAACCTTGTAGATGCCTTGATGATGATGATCTATGCCGCCCCGATCAATTTGAGAAGATTTGGAGGAAGCCTCTATGTAAAACGATTTGCCCAAGGAAGCCAATGTGCCTTCTCTCTTGCCCAACAAACGTCAACCATATCAGATTTGATGCGTCAAGAGAAAAGAACAAATGCTACAGAAAAATAGCTAGATGAAATCATAGATCACAATGATACTAATGAAAACCCCCTGATACAAGCGATACTAAACAAGCGAGTTGAGGAAGCCTTGCAAAAACGCCCAAGTGAAGTCGCCCTCCTTTAGACAAAACAATGTTTCCAAAAAATATAGATCTCACAACAAATACCCAAATGCTAGGAAGCAATAAACTTTCCAATCACCATCTAAGAACACCAGATGCAAAGGAGATCCAAGAATTTCCACAAAAATAGTTTTCTATTATCCAAATCCAAGAGCCAAAGACCCCTTTACAATGAGAAGCTCCCTCCTTTAAATAGGAATGAGAGAACCAAAATCATAACCACTTTTGAAATGGGTGGCTAAGATTAAAAGATCAAAATGTTCTAATCAACGGTTGAGATGAGCTCAACATAAAGTACATGGATCAATACAATAATATAATATATCAATGGAGCAAATCACCCTAGGAGAGGGGATCCCACTCAATAAAAAATAAATAAAGCTCATGGTGGGTCCAGGGGGTGTTAACTAACTCCCCTAGTGTGTCCCCATGGCACAATAAAATAAATATAATTTTTTAAATGCAAAATAGTGCCTCTCTGAGGAAATCGTGAGCCTCCAAAAGCTCCAAAAAATAATAAAATATGTCGGAGAGATGGATGTGGGTCCATCCAACTGCTAAAACTTCTGAAGGAGGAGTGGAAGACATCACACTCATCATCAAAACTCATCCCATGCCATTTCCTTTCCTTAGTAGCTCAAATCGAATTTTTCAGTAGCCATTTTTATTATTTTTAATCTGCCTCGGGAAACATGATATGGCCCAAACTGCCTCCTAGAGTGCCAGCGTTGTCAAACTGAGCCCACCATGCTCTTTGGGAGGGGGTTAATATGGTAAAAACAAGTGGTTGGACCACCCCCTCCTCATACATTGCCCTAGGTGAACCAATCAAATCGCTTCTCTGCTCTGACAGACCATTCAGCATGGCAAAACTGCACCAGAATGGTACACAGACAAATCATCACCGTAACTGCCCGAAACTGAAAATAAGCCGTCTCATTGCATTAAGGGAGTCCAAATCCATCTAAGGTGCATACTCATACACCCTACAGATTTCTGCATGATCAAGAATAATATCCAATATACCCAGACAGATAACATAATAATTTGCAAATGATCAATAATATAACCCAGGCTAACTTCCATTTGCTGCAAGTGTTTAAAGGCTAAGACATGCTCTACAAATCATTCAAATAACAATTATAACAAGTAGTAATCATTTCACCGGCGATCTATCAACCAAATATAGAGTTTCATTAATTAATTATAACTCAGACCAGACTTTCAAGACCATACTCACTTCATAGTTGTAATCAATTTGCTAGTGAAGGGTGAGGGCTAGAAATTAAATGGTTAGGCTAAAGGGTGACTACCCACATGACACTGTGACACTTTGGAAATGGAAAGGGGATACTCACTCTAGCATATGCCGGACAAGCAATAACCCAGGGGATGGCAGTGCCTCACAAATGGATAAGTTACATTCAGAGGTGCTTATTCACCTTGACAAATGCTCACAATCCAAATCAAATACAAGTGAGGCCAGCAATATTTAGATAGAACTTTTAACTTTTAAGAACCATTGCTTTTTGGGCCTTCAATTTTCCATAGCCTTGAAGGCTTCATGCATTCATGTATGTTTAAAAACACTACTTTTCATGAATGTTTTAAGATATTCATTTCCATATGCTTCAAAGCCAATTTCATTAGGCTTGCCTTGCATTCATGTATGTTCAAAAACACTACTTTTCATGAATGGGCTTTTTCATAAGATATTCATTTCATTTCCAAATACATTGTATTGATGGCAGCGCTATTTGCTTCAGGTTTAGCCAACACAACCTAGGCAACTCAGAGCCGAGACACAAATAAACAGGGAAGCTTGTCCAACATAGAGGCTCTAGTGGGGAAGGGTCCTCCATGCCACAAGTCAAGTAGTAGGTCGAGCTGAAAAACATAACTGGAAGGCAATGGATAGGTGGAGATAGTGAACAATGAAACCAACACTAGCAAGCCAAAGTATGGTGGGAATGATCACCTCTATTCTCCCTAAGGGTAAAACCAATGAGTATGGGTCAAGAACTTCCAGGTCTAGGTAGGGACATGTTGCTGCCTTTCACACACCTGGGTCACGTGGCAGAAATCTTCAAGCCACTCGGTGTGTCCTTGGGGCCATGTCTCGATTCAAGGCTGTCACCTTGTTCTTGACTCCTCCGTTTAGGCTCAACTCCTAACGAAGCCAAGGGGGGTAGACCCTATTAAGTTACTAAGGCTAAATTACTTAGTATGGTGATGTTAAACTGAATGAGTTACTTAGGAGTTTGAAAATTAACCATAAACAACCATAGATGACAAGATACAAAATGAGCGCACTAAAGCACAATGCTGAGACAATATATATATAAAGAAAATAACCAGTGCCTTAAAATGGAGTCAAAAGATAATCAATGTACTTGCATGTGCTTAGAGTGAATGTTTTGTAATTGCCTCTTGGTACATTTTAAGTTAATGTGAAATATGAGTTAATTAAAATTAGGTGAAGGGGTGGACTCCAGATATACCCGAGAGTACTTGGAGTATGTCCAAAACTAAACCTTCGCGGCTACTCACAAGGAATATGTGGGCTGAATGGAGTCTCTGGGGCTATTGTTCATAACGCACCCGTTAGGGTGTGATAGAGATCGACGCCTCGAGGTCACTTTTCAGAAGTTTCCGCTTCCTTTGGGTATTTTGCCACCGTAATGGTTTGATCTAGGTGTTGGATTTTCACCTGATGGTTTGTCAATTTGGGAGAGTAAATCCTAATTATACTAGTCACTCAAGTGCTTTTGATACAGCTTGACTGATCGGATGAACCGCAGCCAAGTGCAGAGCATACACACCGGAGTCTTGTCAATTTTAGTAAATTTTGAGATAGATGTTCTTGTTAAAAAGAAAACCCTCTAGGAACCTCTTTCGGTCCAAGTGGACCTCAATCGGGGAATCAAGGAGGGGTTGATTTTATTATGGTTACTGAAACAAATGATGATAGCAAATGAAACATAAAAAGATAAGCAAACCACAATTTTCTAATTAGACTACCACGAATCTTTCTTCACCTTTCGGCTCAAAAGGAGGCTCGTGGGGTAAGTATTAAAGTTACTTTGAAACCAATAGAAATGGAATATGGAAATGATTTTAAATCAAAGTATACTACCCTGCAGATTAGTACTACGCTAGATTGAAAAAAGATGAACGAAAAGCAAAAAATGACATGGATGCAAATCTCCCCAAGGGGGATGGGGAATGGGCTCGAAAGAGCCTATTCAGAATTATTTTTATTACCAGCGGTTACAATATCAGCAAACTGATATGATGCCTCTTGCTTGATTCTTATACAGAATGAAACCAAGAGCTTACAAAGTGCAAAAATTAAAGATTTCAGTCAAAAAGGGAGACCCCTGGGGGGATTCAGAAGGCCCAAAAGTCACTTTCGAACAGCAGCTCCTCTTTTTTGTTATACCTGCTAAAAACCAGCAAGCTTATTAGACTGAAATATGCCCAAAAGCACTCTGAAAGTACCTTTGGGTCAACTTACTTTTAACCAAAAAAAAACTAAATTAAAACTAGTTAAAAAAGGTAAAAAGGAAACCAAGGAAAGCAAGCTTTCCTTGGGATCTTGGCTTGCCTTTTAGGCAGCCAATATGATGTGCACTGATTGCTAGATTTATCTTTTATAGCAGAAAACCGAAATCTAATGCATGCAAGCTACAAATTCTCTTTAAAATTCCATGCAAAAAGGACGATTTCCCTAAAGCTAGATCTAGAATGCTTATGAAACCTTTTAAGAACAAGATCTAGATTATGGGCTTTGAGAAAATAGATCTATGTTAAATTTACTTTAAGATAATAGATCTAAACAATATCAAAGCTGTGAATAAAGTAACCAGGTAAAAAAAATTGATTTTGAAGGAGGAAAAGGAGAAGAGAAGTGCTTGTTGCTGAAGCAGATCTGCAATGGAAACTTGTTAGTGGAATACAGAGGGGCAATGTCTTCACAAAGCTTTTGGATGTATAGTGGAGTCAAACTAGATCCACAGCTCGTCCAATCCTTGCTACCTGAAAGCTAAGCACACAATCCTGCACAAAACCTCATGAGATCTGGACATATATATGAAAAAGAGACAAGAATTACATGCAAATAAACTTATTAAACATGTATAATCTAGATCTTCTAACATATATGCTATGAGATATAAGAAAAACAAGTAACCTTACTTGCCCAACTATACTCCTATTGATTCAGCTGAATCGTTCAAGCCAGACAGGGTTTAGATGCAGAAATTGAGAGAAAAGCCGGCAACATCAATGGTCGTAAGACAATGCTTAATCCACACATATGAGAGCATTACACCATTTGGCCTCCAAAGCTTCTTTATTTCAACAATCAAAAGATTACAACAGTATTACAATAGCAAGCCCTTCAATCCAACTCTAACTAGCTTGGAAGAGGCAGCCTGAGCTTTATTTATACAAAAAATAGGAGATCCAGCGCAGGGGGCACAAATCCCAAGGAGATAGACCACTGTAGCTGAAAGAGAGTCCATCAATGCTTGATCTGTGTCTAACTGAGCCAAATCTGAGTCTCACTGAGTGCAATTGTCAATCAGAGAGCTGATCTGATTGACACCTCAACCTGTTGACTGAAGCATCCACCAAAACTCATCCAGATGAGCCAAAACGT
>LPNX011010281.1:31710-79233 GCA_001517045.1 Pseudotsuga menziesii
AGGGCGAAGTTCCCCATAAAGGATGCTGAAGATCAACTCTGGATCTGATTTGATCACCTCCTTCAGTCAAGGATTTGTCAGATCCAGTTAATCTGGTTCAGATCTGACTGATTTCAATCAAATCAGCTGAGAATCCACTGATCTATGATTTTGGATTTGCTCCATTATCCATCAATTTATTAATTAAAATAATCAATAATTGATTTTTGGGGCTTTCTGACCTAAGTGATGGAAAATCACTCAAAACTAGGAAAAAGTGGGTCCATGGGTTTACATGGTGCTCTTAGCTTGAAAATGAGCACCTACATGACTGAAACTGATTATTTGGCCCACTTTTATTAGAAAACCAATTTTTCCAATTAAACTATTAAAAAATAGCCTAATTTTTGGAAAAATTAAATTTTAATAAAAAATTGAAAATTTTTAAAATTTAAAAAAGTTGAAAAAACCTAGGGGGACTTAGACATGTTCATATGACTCGACCATGATGTCTAGCATGTTTATACATTGACACATAGACTCTAATAACCTCAATAGGCCTAAATGCCAAGCCGACCACCCCAACTTTGGAGGTATGGAGTGAAAAACTCAGAAATTATCAGTCGTTTATTCAACAACCCATAATAACCAAGGGAAAAAACACCCTGGGCTGATCGGATTGACAAATAAAGTCTAAGAGACCAAGTCTTTTACAGACACTATCATGCTAGAACATTTATTACAATTCCCCCATGGGGTATGAACATGTGATATAGTACAACAAGCACTTCCCATAAGTACTTCCAAAGGTCTTCTGAAGTCCGAACAAGTTATCCTTGTCCGGTTCACCAAGCTCACTTGATAAAAAACCACTAAGTACAACTTAGGTGGTAACAGGACATACATACATAATATCAATACATCCAAGTCCACATATTTATATGACTGCCAGATCATGACACTAGATGCTAAGACATGTCACAAGAATGAATATAAAAACAATGATAACCATAACACAAGATAATATCTGTCGAGTCATGTACATGTAAACCATCAATCTGAACCAACATCTATCTAATGAAAAACTACTGATGCAACTCTGGGCACTACTGACTACTCTGCAAATGGCTAAATGACTACATCAGTCCTCAAATCTGAGTGTCCTAAGACTCAGTGATGGCATGGGAGAGTACTATAGTCCATCATCAAATAATGATCCATCATAGATGCTTATCTCAGCATCTTATATGCAAGGGAATTGGCTGAGAAGTGTATTGAAATATGAAAAATAGAATATTGTAGCCCGATTACTATATATGTGATAACATCCATCTAACAGGAAAGAAAGCTTTTAATTACTAATTTAATATTGGTTAGTCTTAGTTTTCACACAAAGCAACATTTATGCCCAACAAACGCATGCTTATGATATGCACAGAGTTGGAAGTCAAGACAGTTTTTAGAGTTTTTATTATCCTATGAATCTTTTGAAATAGAAGGCAGTGATTCATATATATAATATATATATATATATATATATAGTGTCAGGGTTTCGATCTAAGCTGTTGGGAGAGGGGAGCAAAGCAAAAAGTGAAATTTTCAAAAGCTCCCATTTTGGGAGCATTTTTTATATAGTATATATTTTAATATATTTTGATGGATTTATATCCAAAAAATATGTAGAATGTTGAATTAGATATAGAAAACATGGATTACACTATCATCTAGTAGTTATAACTTATAACATTGTCATCAAATAATCAACCATAATAACTTTTATAGGAGCTTGGCAAAGAAGGGAGGTACCATAACATTGTCATCAAATTATCAATCTAGTGTTGCGCCTCTGAGCTTTTGCAGCGTTCCAACAAGGCGGAACCTAGATTTGGGGGTTAAATTTTTTTGTAAAGGCCAAAGTGGGTTATATTGTATGGATATTTGGATTAGGGGTTGTTGTCCCCCTGTATTGGTCATGGTCAGCTCCCTTGGTTTCACTCTTAGTAGTACTTAGCTTTATGGTGTAGTTGACCACCCCTTCAGTGTGTAGATGTCCCCGCCATGCCGGTCTTTAAGCCCATGGGTTGGTTTCCAGGGCTTCTAGGGGTGACCCATTGGGACACATGACCACCTTGGTTTTGTTGTGCAGAGGTGATTGCATTTTATAAAGGGTTGTTGTCGCCTATTTAGCACACCTCCTTTGCCCGCTTGGACTTCTTTCTAGCACTCAAAAACCCCTCCTTTCGTGTTTTGGCCTACTATGTCATCCTTGAGCCTACAAGCTTTGCAAGGGGGGAATTGAGGGATAAAACACTTCTTGGGGTTAGTTGGGGCATGACGTCCCCCTTTGGCTCACTCTTTCAGCAAGTGAAGCCGTTATTTTAGTCATATTTGCTATTTTTGTCTATTTTAGGGTATAGTCCCCAATTTGTGGGGATCTACCCTAAAAATATTCTAATTTGATGTTGACTTGTAGGCTCAAACATTAAAAGGTTGAGGATAAAATCATATAATAGATCACCTCACCTCATTATAAAATCATAAGATAAGGGTTCAAATATGTTTTTTTACTCTCTTTCTCCTACTCTCTGAGTCATTAATGTGATGTGCACTTCTTTGGGATGCTTCTTTTGGCTTGAAGGTGGATGAAGTAATGTTCTATGGCCTTCCTTTCGGCACATGCTAGAGGTTGATGCTAGACTAGTTGGAAGAACTCATGCACAAGTGTGACCTAAGGTCTTTCTCCTTACTCACTCTTTGTTAAATGTTGGTAAGTTATGCTCTTAGCTAGGTTAAAAGGTGCTTTTATGGTGCATTTTGCTGATTTGTTAGGGCTTTTTGTCAACATTTTGAAAACTTTTGTATGAAGAGAACACCCTTCATAAGAGTTCTTTATTGCTTATTAGGGCCTTGGATCTCTTCATTTTCCCTAGTTAGGCTTTCCTACTGAACTCTAGAGGTTGCTATGTGATGCCCTAGCTTGCAAGTATTAAGAGACATTTCAAGACAGGGACGTTGATCATTGCCCTCTAATGCCTTGGGGATTGAGACAAAAATATTATCACCTTGCTTGTCATTTATGTACCCTATTTTTATCAATTTACTTGTCTTCTATTTTGCTGCAATTTTATGTTAAAAAACCCTAAAAATCATAGTGTTAAAAAAACCCTAAAAATTTGAATAAATTCAAAAACCTAAAAATATTTCCAATTTGGAAATTCTGGTCTACCCATCAATTTCGCCCTAGTGTATTTATCCACAGATATCTAAGGGTGTCCTCATTTGATATTGAAAAAACCCTAAAAAATATAATATTGTTGGAAAAACCCTAAAAATCTAAATAATTTCAAAAAACCAAAATATTTGCAATTTGATAATGCTGGTCCACCCAACCACCCATCAAATTTGCCCTAGTGGATTTATCCACAGATCTTGAAGGGTGCTCTTGTTTGCCCTTATGCATTGGGAATCGTAAATTTGTTAAACTAGGGTTTTTGTTGGGTATTTTGCATCTTTGATTGGGCCAAAAGGTGCACCTTAAGCCACTTAGCCCTCTTTCCCTCGGAGTGCACTTTTTTGAGAGGTTGCCTTGGGATATGTGAAAAGTGTATTGGTATGTGTGAAATTGCATTGGGATTTGTGAAACATTCTAAATTGGAAAAGTGATTGATGTTATTGATGAATAACTATTGAATTAACTCCTCTATTATATCTTGTTGTCTTCTTTACACATTATTTGACTCCATATAAGCCAGTGATCTAGTTACAAGGTTGTAGAAAGGTATTTGCATGTTTGGGTGCTTACAACTATATTTAAGGGCTCTCCTCTAGGTTTAGGAGTTACCCAAAGAAGTTGAGAGGCTAGGCTGTTGTGACATTGGGCCTAGACCTCTCTCATATGCTAACCTATTTCTAACATTAAGGTTGCATTGCATTGCTTATTCAAGACTGCTAGTTTGACGGGTAACACCTAGTATAGGAGCTTTTAGTACAGGAGAGGTAGGGAGCGCCTCGGGAGTGTTTTGGGATCGAGCTTCGAGAACGGGAGGGAAGGGGGAGGGTGCTCCTATGCAGCAGAGGTTTTGATTCCCTGATTCTCTGAATTCTTTGTCAATTTCGTTTGCACCATGGTTCGTGTAAGCTCGCTTCCAAGGGATAACCCCTAGCCTTGTAACTCCAAGATGCTTCAGGTTACTCCAAGAATACCAAGAAGCCCTAACAACTCCAAGAGAGAAAGAGAGAGAGAGAGGGAGAGATCAAGTATAAGTGAATACCAAGAGAGAAAGAAGACAAGTGTGCACTCCTCTCTAGGTCCCATTTAATCACAAGAATGAATACAAGTGAGTGAATGAATGATCATTTCCAACATCCACTCAACAAGAACAAACCTTGGTCACAAGCCTAAACTTCAAACCAAGATGTCCTCATTCCCGTCCATAGCTTCTCTTAGGGTTTCCTCATGAGCCCTAGCAAATCACTCCAAGAAGACACGAATAAAGAGAAGAGATACCATGACGGTGATGAATATGAAAGGACTCTCTACTTCCTTTACATATACGAGGAAGACAGGCCAACAATACAATGTGAGAAGAGATACCATGATGATGATGAATATGAAAGAACTCTCTATTTCCGCTATATACACGAGGAAGAGAGGCCAACAATACAATGTGGGCCTAAGCCCTTATGAGCAATCTACACTGAGCACTTGTAGACCATCACAAGTGAGATGCTACACTCTAAAGTACATGAGTAATGTTCCAAGGTGATGTTGTACACAATAAGGGATCCAAGAGATCTAAGGTGATGTAGCTACATAAGGGAAGTCCACATGCCTCCATCACAAGCCCCCATGGACTCCATCGATTCTCCTAAGCAATGTACTCTACTTGGTTAGCTACCCCTTTCAAGAAAATTGTTGTAGCTCAAGCATTCCCGAGCTAACTCCAAGCCTCCAAACAAGAATCCAAGCCACCCCATGCCATCTAGTGTTTGATTCCCTCCTCCAAGATGAACAACGCCTCCTCCCAAGTAGGGCATTCTCCAAGCAAGTGAAATCTCCATGTGGCCATCATGAAGGGTGTCCACCATTCTATTAAGCGAACTCCAATACCTAAGGGAATTATCATCATCTCCAGCGTCTCCTCCACAAGAGAAAACCGTAGTCATAAGAGAAAACTCCAAACCAAGATGTCCCCCTTCCATTCCATAGCTTCTCTTAGGGTTTCCTCATGAACTCATGAACCCTAGAAAATCTCTCCAACAAGAGAAATACATAGAGAAAGATACAAACAATGATATGAATGGAAATATTCTCCCCTTCCTCTATTTATATGAGACGTAAGGGATGCAAACAATACTATGTGGGCACAAGCCCTTACAAGCAATCTACATGAGCCCTTGTAGGCTACACAAGTAAGATGCCCACTCTAGAGTACAAGTGTCATGCTCCTTGATGATGTTATGGACAATAAGGACTCCAAGGTGATGTAGTTACACAAAGCAAATCCACACCACTCCATCTTGGGCCTCCACAAACTCCATCTATCCTGCAAATCAAAATACTCCACTAGGGCAACTACCCCTTGCAAGAACACTGTCGAAGCCCAAGGTATCCTTGAGCTATCTAATATTGCAAAAACATTGCATTTTATTTTATGTTAAATTTGTGATTAAATAGTAATTATATTTTTGGTTAGAACAATTGAGATTAGAATAAAAATCATGAGACATTAATGGTTATTTACATGTAAAGATTGTGAACAGATACATACATACATACATACATACATATAGATATTATTCATGAAGTTGATTGGGTAGACCACACGAAGAGGGACTATGACACTATGAGAGGGAAAGTGGGAAACTGGGTTATACATGTTGAAAGGATAAGCAAGGCCATGTGTCAAGCTGATGAGCTGATAAGACCTAACTGCTAAAACAGTTAAGGGATCGAACCTAAAATAATAGCAATGTTCCATGCAACAAGGGAGTGGATACCTTGAATAGGAGATGGTAGTTAAATTATGAGGGGCGCCTCAAAAGAAAGGGAGCGTACTGTTCTGAGCATTGAGTATGTATGTTAGGTATGCAAGAATTCCAAGGTAACAGTGGGAATTGAGATATATTGAACATGATTATTGTGTACTGCTCTAAGAACCTAGAGGGTGCTAGGTACAACGAGGATAATATTTTGTCATAGAGGGTGATTGTATATGAACGAGAGATTCTAAGAATGAATACATGGAATGACTAAGATATTGTTAAACACTTTTCACTAATGGTGTCGTTGTTTGGCTCAGGGGTGGCTGCTGGAGCAACTCAGCAAGCCTATTGTCTTTTCTTTAAGCTTTAAAATTAACCTGGCTGTTCTCTCTCGAGTATCCCGAAAGGGGGAAAGAGACTCACAACCGTGAGTAGTTAGTTAATAAACATCACATTCAGGATTTTAATAAAACTAACAAAGGTTCCTTCCCCGCATGCTCTACACCGCTGTAGCTTGTTTCATTAGTTGGTTGTATCAGAAAGGGATACGAGTGACTAGAGTAATAGGGAAATCCACATAAGCTTTGTTCTTGAGAAATCGAGAGGTCGCGAAGGGTGAATACCACAGACTCAGGGGGCTACTCCAAGCAGGTTATGCCTTGCCCCGTTGGACACTTGTTAAAGTCGTTTTAGTGCTCATTTCAAGAGAGCTTGCTTGATTGGGCCAAACCCAAAATTTACCCACTCCCTTAATCACTCATTTAATAAATCTAAAATTTACCAACCAAGACACTACAATACTTTCACCGAGACTACACTAGCAACTCTCATACACAAGCACTCTCTTCATTGGCATTGGTCTACTTTATTTTCTTTTGTGTATAACAATTTTGCAAAGTGTCTTGAATGGTTTGTATATTTTCTAAAGTTGCTAAGAGTAATTTATTTGCAGTAATTGGTCGGTAACATTTTAATCCATTTCATCTTAACTACTAGAATAGTTGTATTTACTTTCATAGATTAAACAATCATAGGTTATTTTCATAGGCACCACCCCCCTTGGCTTCGCTAGGAGTTGGCCTAGATGGAGGCGCCGAGTATTAGTTGACAACACTTGGCTCGAGCTTGCCCCCCCAAGGTTGCACCCAATGGCTTGAAGATTTCTGCCTCGTGCCCTGAGTTGTGAATTAGGCGGCAAGATTTTGGCGCCGTTGCTGGGGATAAATCTATCTATTCCCGGAATACGACCTTTGAATTTCTTTTTGTTTTTCTGCTTTGTTTGATGAATGTTGTAAACTTAAAAAACTTACTCAGATCATCTGGTGACTCCACTACCCTTAACTTTACCAAGACGTTCTTCAAGAAGAAATTATGAAGGCTTGCTTCAGTTCATTCCTGAACCCAAACAAGTCTACCATAGGAGGAAAAGCAAGCTAGGTTCTCGTAAAATCCTTGAAGATCTCTCATTTGAGTCAATCTTGACATTCACTTTTTATTTGTTAATAATTCTCAATCAAATAATCCAACTAGTACCATGGGTATTGTTTTTAAACCACTGGATTACTCTGTCGTAATTGATCAACCTCATAACATCCCTGATAAAGATATTGAAAAGGTTCCTTCTTTCCATGGTAATGATGCTATAACTGCTAAATCTCACTTGTTGGATTTTACACAGTATTAGAATAAATGGTGCCACAATGTGAACCATGGAGATGTCAAAATGAGGCTTTTTTCCTTATCTCTCGAAGCTTATGCTTTTGAGTGGTTCACCTCCTTAGATGACTACGGTATCAAGACTTTCAAAGATTTCGAGACAACTTTCAATCAAAGATGGGGTGATAAGAAGGAAAAATGGCACCTGTTGGCTGCCTTGACAAATACAAAGAAGAAAGAGAATGAAACCATTGAAGAGTTCAATAAAAAATTCAATGATATGGTTGGTAGACTCCATGCCGATATCAAACCATCTGATACTTCAATTCTCATATATTATATAGAAGCATTCGAAGGAGAAATGAGGTATCAACCTAGAGACAAGGAGCCAGAAAACATGAAGAAAGCCATGGAAACAGTTGAAAAGATAGATAGAAACATGCAATCTTCAGGAAAGTTTAATATGCATAGCTTTGTCAGAGGCACCACATCCTCTTCGAAACATCATGATGCCAAAGGAAAAGTTGTAGAACCCGAGGGCAAAGATGAAGTTAATGAATCGATGAAAGAAGTAGCTAACATGATGAAGCAAATGAAGATAAACTGTACCTCCCAGATGAATGCAATGCAAAATAGGATAAACAACATGGAAAAGGCACAAGTTTCTCAAAATCATAGGAATGGAAAAATAAGTATCCTCTCTATGAGCATAGATCTCCAAATCAACTTGAAACAAGCAATGTGTTGATTGATGAGGTTACTCCATATTATTGTCCTTGTGATGAATTTCATGAGGAATCCACTTGTCCAAAATTTTGCTACATTGTGGGATAAGAACAAATGGAAATGAATAACTTTGTGGGTTATCCTAGATATCATGATTATGTAAACAATGTAGGACATGTTCATCTTATTCCTAGAGAGAAATGGAAGCAAGCAAAGGAATACAGTCAGGAAAAGGACAATGCAACAAAGATTTTTGGTGAAAAACCTACACCTGAGCAGATTATGCAGAGGTACAAATGTGTTGTTTATTAGAGGAAGAAAAATGTGATCCCAACCAAATCAGATCAACACATGCCAAAGGTAAAGACTCCTCCCCCTCTAGATCTGAACATTGATTTGGGTAATTGGTTGTCAAGTGCTAAAATTTCTATCCCAGTAATTGAGATCCTTAAAATTCCAAGTCAAAGAGATATTTTTATGAAAACCTTAGAGGAACCTAAGGGAAATATTGTTCTGGTGAAATATTTGTGAAGAAACTTAAAGTTACTGAGAAACCCAAGGAGAAACTTCTCAAATCAAAGGAAACTGTGTTGGACAAACCCATATAAAGCTTGTCCAAAAATCAGAGTAACTTTAATGAAGATGTTCCTATTATTTTGCATATTAGGGATCCTAACAAAGAAGACCATCTTGCCTTCTACATATCATTGATTGCAAATGGTAAGTTGTTGCACAATTGCATGCTTGATTCTGGTGCATCATCTAACTTCATGACTAGAAGAGTCATGGAACAAATTGGCTTAACAATCACAAGGCCATATCAAAATGTATGTGCCATGGACTAGAGAGAAGTCGATGTCGTGGGTATAATTCTAAACTTTCCAGTCAAATTAGTTGCATACCCTGACATAGGTGTAACCATGGACATAGTAGTCATAGATGTGCCTAATAGATGGGAATGTTGTTTTCAAGGAAATGGGCTGCTTTCCTTGGAGGATCTATTTAAATGGATTGGACCTATGCCATGATTTCACCTTCTGAAGCTGCACATGTCAAGTTATATAGAGAAGAGGAAATAAAATATCATGTGGAAGATCCCAATGAGCCAGATAATGAATATATTTGTGAAACAGACAATCTTGGAAACCATGCCATTTATGCAAACTATCTTATACCCATCAGAGAAAAAGCTAATGATGAGGAGTGTGATGAGCTATTGAGAATGAGTTTTGACGGAGCTTTTTCCAAAGCTTGGAAAGGGGCAGGTATTGTCATAACTTCACCTTCAAATAAAAATTTGATTATTCCTACAAACTTGAGTTTGATGCATCCAATAATGTGGCTGAGTATGAGGCTCTCATACTGGGGCTTGAGATTGCTAAAGACACGGGGATCCATGTACTGAGGCTCTCATACTGGGGCTTGAGATTGCTAAAGACACGGGGATCCATGTACTAAGTATCAAGGGTGATTCATATCTAATCATTTCCCAAATTAAAGGTTTATTTGCATGTAAGTGTGAAAGACTAAGAAAGTATAGAAATCATACATGGGATGTCATGGAATACTTTAGTGCTTTAGACCTTATGGCAGTTTCGCGAGCAGAAAACAGTGAGGCAGATAAACTTGCAATCGCAGCTTCAACTTTGGAATTCACGGAAGAATTGGTAAAAGGGAATGGAATGGTGGAAATAAATTTTAGACCCTCAATCCCAGACAATATTGATCATTGGCAGGTCTTTAATGATGATAGTCACATTATAAGGTTCATTAACAATATGCAGGAATTTTGAAATTTTCTGATTGTCAAATCAATTATCAGGATGAGAAAAGTATCCATGTGGAAAGTGAGAATCAACCTATGAACTGGGTCCCTAAGAACATTGTTGAGTGGGAAAACACCTTTGATAGACAGGATAGGTATAAAAGGAATAAAATCATAAAACTTGATGATTATATAGAAATAAACATTGGTACTGAACAAGAACCAAGAAACATAAAAATTGGGAAGGGTACTTCTGAAAAGGAGAGAAAGAACTTGATTGAATTGGTAAAAGAATACATAGATGTGTTTGCTTTTACATATGATGAACTAAAAGCTTATCGGGACAATGTATTCTAGCATACAATCCCACTGAGACCAGAGACCAAGCCCTTTCCACAAAAACTTAGAAGAATAAATCCCAAGTTGGCACCCATGGCCCAAAAGGAATTACGAAAGATGTTGGCAACATGCATTATTGCGCTAACAAGGCATTCATCATGGTGCTCAAACTTGGTTGTAGTAAGAAAAAAGAAAGGATAATTGAGGTTATGCATTGATTTTTGAAATTTGAATATCTCATGCATGAAAGACAATTACCCCTTACCTGAGATGGAAACATTACTTCAAAGAGTAACTGGGTCAAGTATGATGTCTATGCTTGATGGTTTCTCAGGCTATAATCAGGTACTGGTCAAAAAAGAGGATCAACATAAGACCACCTTCACTTCACCTTGGGGAACATTTGAATATTTAAGATTGCCTTTTGGTCTTTTGAATGCGGGTGCAACCTTTCAAAGAGCTATGGATTATGCTTTCAATGAGTTAATTAGAAAAATAATAGAAATCTACTAGGATGACCTTACTGTATTTTCCAAGGAAAGGTCTATTCACATAGCCCACCTTAGAAAAGTTTTTGAAAGATGCAGAAAATATGGCATATCTTTGAACCCTGCCATGTTAGTATTGGGAGTAGATGAAGGTAAGTTGTTGGGACACATCATTTCTAAGGATGGGGTCAATATAGATCCCGAGAGGGTAGAAGCCATAAAAAAAGTTTCCTTGCCAATTGGCAAGAAAGCCTTGCAATCTTTTAATGGTGAGATCAACTTTATAAGAAGATTAATACCAAACTTAGCTGAGTTAATGAAACCTATGCAAACGTTACTTAAGAAAGATGCTAAGTTTGAATGGGACAAAGAGGGAAGAGAAGCCTTTGCAACTATTAAAGATTGTATTTCAAGATCCCCAGTTCTAATAAGTCCTGATTATGCTAAAGAATTTCATATTTTTTCATTCGCATCAGAGGACACAATTGCCGAAGTTTTGTTGCAAAAGAACAATGGGGGTCAAGAACAACCTATTGCATTCATGAGTAGATCCTTACAGAATTTTGAGCTAAAGTACACTACTATGGAAAGGCAAGCCTATGCCCTTTGTTAAGTCTTTAAAACACTTCAGAACTTGTATTAGCTACTCCAAAGTAATTGGCTATGTTACTCGCTCAGCAGTGAAGGATGTCTTATCTCAACAAGATTGCCTTGGCATAAGGCGAAAGTGGGTATGAAAGATCCAAGAGTATGACTTAGAAATTAAACCTACTAAATTAATTAAAGGTCAAGGACTCGCTAAGATGATGACCGAGGACAACGAGCTAGCTTTAGGTATGGTTTGTCAAAATAGTTCATCGGCATCAACCATTTCTACAGGGATTCAACGCCTTCAACAACAATAGTGGTATTCAGACATTAGATTCTACCTCCTCAACCTGACTTGTCTAGATCATCTAGTTGGCCACATTAGAAGGTCATGGAGATTGCAAGCCACCAAGTATTGCCTTACACAAGAAGGATTGGGTTGGAAAAACCTAGATGGTCTCATACTTAGGTGTGTTGATGAAGAAGAGTCTAGAAGACTTTTAAAAGAATTTCATTTAGGATTTTGTGGTGGCCATTTTGCAGCTAAAACTACAACCCGCAAGATTCTAAGAGTAGGATACTATTGGCCTACCCTATTCACAGATGTGCACAAGTATCTTAGAAATTGCAGAAATGTCAACTTTTCATAGGGAAACAAAAACTCGCGGCACTACCTTTAAAACTAATAGTAGTCCAAGCCCCTTTCCAAAAATGGGGTCTTGACTTCATTGGCAAATATAAAGATAATTCAAGTAATGGTTACACTTGGATTTTGACAGCAACTGATTATTTTACCAAATGGGTAGAGGCCATACCCACTAAAACAGCAATCGAGAAGGTAGTTATGGATTTTATGGAGGACAAGATCATCACTAGATTCGGAGTTCCTTCTAAGATAACCATAGATAATGCCAAAGCTTTTAGCTCAGGAGCAATGTCTTCATTTTGTTTTAAGTATGGCATTATCCTATCTCATTCCTCAAATTACTATCCCCTAGGAAATGGTCTTGCTAAGTCAAGCAACAAGAACTTAATGATCATCATTAAAAAGATTATTGGCGATAACAAGAAGGCTTGGGATAGTAAAATTAAGTTTTCACTTTGGGCTGATAGGATTACTAAAAAAGGTGCAACGGGAAGTCGCCTTTTGAGTTAGTCTATGGCATGGATGTGACTTTACCAATTCATCTCTATTTACCAGTTTATCAAGCTCTTCGAGATTCAGGTTCAGATAAAGATGACTTTCAAAACATAATAAATGAATTAATAGAGTTGGATGAAGTCAAAAGAAGGGCTATTGATCAAAGTATCAGAAGTCAGGACAAGGTTAAAAGAAATTTTGACAAGTCATCCAAACAGAGAGTTTTTCATAAAGGTGATACAGTGTTACTTTGGGACAAACGGAGAGAAAAGCCTGGCAAACACTAAAAGTTTGATAGCTTATAAACGGGTCCTTATATCATCCATGACATGGTTGGCACCAATTCGTTTTATCTCAGAGATTTGGATGGAGAAAGGCAGAGTCTGCCAGTAAATGGGCGGATTCTGAAATTATTTTCAACGACAACATCCGATGCCCATGGGGGCATCTTTGTATCATGGCTTTCTAACCCTTCCTTGCATTTTATTTCTTAGTTTAGTTTATTTTCTGTATATTAGTTTTGTACATTTTTTTTTGTATACTAGTTTCATTTGTTATATATTATTAATGTATCATATATTGCAACTTATTGTTTCATTTGGATATTTATATACATGTGATTGACTTATCCCAGTTTGTTAGATTTTCGTAAGATCTGATTAGATTATTTAGCATCTTTATTTGAAAGAATAACAAGTACAACAAAATGCATAAGATATAAAAGATACACAAGACACAAAGATTTTCATCGGGGAAACCATAAAGGAGAAAANCATGCGCCTTAGAGAGTGTGGGAGGTGTGTATAAATGAGGGAGAGCGCCTCTCGATTTATACCCTTTCAAGTCACTGACCAAATATAAGACTCGAGCCGACATGTCATCTCACATGGGGCCCACTTCTCCTAGAGAGACCACAATTACATATTACATGATGTTACACTGGGGACTATTGCCCCGACTTACAACGGAGGTTGTACCTCAAGGTCTAGATACAATTTAGACATCCCGTAAAGGGGTAACACACATCCCCAATGGGGGTAAAACAACATACAATGATAATATACATCAGAATATCTTCCGAAGTTACAAATACATCAACACTCCCTCTTAACTGGGAAGGTATTCTCTCTCTACACAGTCATCAACACATCTGGTCAGGTCTTCATCGCATCGTCATCATTAAGGAGTCATAGAGTCTTCATCATAGCTGCTGCCATCATCTTCTTATAATTTGATCATCATCCCATACTATCTGTCATCAAAAGTTTCTACAATGCCAGCCCTTTTTCATGCTGGAAGTAAGCCTAGCCTCCATGCAGGTCTTCATCATCTCTGCGATCAAGCCATCAAGTAGGTACATCCCAGGACTTATTATATGCCTCTCGCAAAACCTGCAGGATATCCCAGGACTGATTATATGCCACTGCAAGACCTGAAGGAGCATCCCAGGACTGATTACATGCCTTGGAACACCTGTGTACCCCACTGTTACCTTATCGTCTTCAGATCATCTCGTCGTCACACGGAGCACAACCCAGATACACATAACACAACACTTACATCCACGGGCATGGGAGGACAAACATACCACCATCCGGGAAAGGCTCAGCATTTACATCAACGACCATGGGAGGACCAACCTGCCACCATGTCGAAAAAGCACCAACACTTACATCAACGACCATGGGAGGACCTAACCTGCCACCATTTCGGAAAGGCTCCAACACTTACATCAATGACCATGGGAGGACCTAGCCTGCCACCATGTCGGAAAGGCTCCAGCACTTACATCAATGATCATGGCAGGACCTAGCCTGCCACCATGTCGAAAAGGCTTATGTGTATTTGCGTCTTCCAGACTCATCGCTTCCCCTTGGAAGAAACCTCGATCTGAAGTACACCAAGCTTCTCTCTGAAGTATTCAAACTTCACTTTGGCCATTTCTAGCATAGAATCACATCAGGACTGATTACGTCCAAGGATAACCTGCGAGCTTCGCCAAGACTGATTACATCCGAGGACAATCTACAAGACTGATTATGTCTGAGCAACCTACGAGCTTCGCCAAGATTATATGCTCAGACAACCTGTCTCATCAGCTGTGCTAGAACTCATCACTCCCTCTTTCGAGAGATCTCGATTTGGATCACATACTGGAGCTTCATTGCTCCTCTCTGCATCATACAAAAATGCAAGTCAAATCAATCAAATCAAATAGTAGCTTTTAAAAGAAACATACTATCTCACAAATAGCCGAGCAAGTGACAACATATTTTTCCTCGGCTGTACTCAGTGCCATGCAGGACTGCATCCTGCCAAACCAGTAGCCCATACTGGATCTCAAACTGAAGAAGCAACCTAAGGTGCTCTTCTTCTCAGTGGTGCTACCAATCCGAATCAACATAACCATGCAGGTTAGTCTCTTGATTCGTATCATACTTGAGCCCATACTCGACTCTACCCTTCAGGTACCTCACTGCATGCTTTGCAACCAGGTGAGCATGTCTCGGATCCGTCAGGAGTTGGCTCAGGTTGTTCACAACAAAGCATTTGTCTGGTCTCGTATTCGTTACGCACATCAATGAACAAATCATCTGACGATACATCGTGGCATCAACCGTCTCTAATGAAGCATCACACAAAAGCTTCAAGTTTGATGCCATAGGTGTGGCCATGGCCTTGCAGTCCATCGTCCCGAACCTCTTCAGGATCTCCACTGCATACTTCCCTTGTCCAAGGGAGATTCCATCCGCACTCTGCCACACCTCCATGCCTAGAAAGTAGTGCATTATCCCTAGGTCTTTCATCTTGAACTCTGTAGCAAGTTTCCTTCTTGCATCTTTAAAGAGTTCCTCTTTTTCTATCAGGAACAGGTCGTCGACATATAACAGGAGCATCACTGGTCTTCTGCCTTCAACCTTGAAGTAAAGGTTGGAATCCGCTTTACTCTTAGTAAAGCCTAGAGCCATCAGTAAGCTGTCCATCTTGCCGTACCATGTCGAACTTGAGGATCTTCTGCAGTCACTCTCTCTGAAGCTGAGCATCATTCTCCCTCTGCCTTCCGTACTCTATGTATTGAAACATTTTGTAATGGTGTGACAAGTAGCTTCCTCTGCTACTAATATTCTATGTATCCATCTAGGGTCACTAGATACCAATATCCTCTATCTTGAACTTTGTTGAAAAGTTATTCTCGCACCCATCTGTGAGCTTGTCATCCTCTATAGGCTTTCATCTTCAATCTTGTAGCAAAGGTTAAGATCTTCATCACTCTAGGTGATCTTCAAGCTCCTTGTGTAACTGTATGTTTTATCCCATGGGTGCCTTCTGAGCTCGTACAAGGCCTTCTTTAATTTGCACACATGAGTTTGCCTGTCATGTGACTCAACTCCCAGTGGTTGCTCTACGTATACTTCCTCCTTGACTCGTCACTGGTGCAAATGTCTCTTCGTAGTTTGTGCCTTCTTTTTGTGAGAATCCTCGTGCTACGAATCTTTCCTTGTATCCCACGATGCTGCCATCTACTGCATGCTAGATCTTGTATATCCATATGGAAGACACTACGGATTTCCCTTCAAGTCTCGACACCGCATCCTAGACATCATTCTTCTTGAACTGGTACTCTTTGATCATAGTCTCCTTCCCTTTCTTCTTGGCTACTTCTTCATAGCTGGAAGGCTCTGCATCAATGATGTCGCTCAACAATGTCACATAACTAGAGTGTGTTCGAGGCTTGTTGCTTTCTTTGGGAGTCTCGTCATACTATTCTTCATCTTGGATTTTTTCTTGTGCCCAAGGTGGTCTTCATCTCTCGAGGTGGATCTACCGTTCTCTTTATATTCTTCTGAAGCTCTTTCTTTTGCCATGGTGTCTTTGACCCGGGAAGCTTTAGGTTCCTCTTTTGAACTGTCATTACTTGTTGTTTGGAATGATCTACAAGTCAAGTTCAGTTGCATGATTAGAAACATATCATAATTTCCAAAGCATATTAATAGTGAGAAATATATGTCACATAGCCATGCGACTATTTTAGCCAATGCTACAACATTCATCCATATCATGTATACATACAGTAACTTCTAGATGCATTCTACCCCAATGTTATTAAGAGTGTGTACTACTCCTAATATGCCAGCAAAGAGGTTTTAAATCTAGATAAGTAGTAAGGGAATGATGTACACCATCATTGACTTCTTACCCATTATGTGCAATTCAGTAGTATAAATGCAAAATACTCAAACATCAACTGAATATAAACAAATGTATAACCAAACAATATCATGAAATGACAATTGAATACTTATCTTTATTTGTTTCGTGGGTAGACTCCTTCTTGAGCCTTCAGCTTCATTATCTTCTTCATTCATAACAACATCATTTCTTATCCAAATGCTAAGATGCATAAGAGGTTCTTCAAGAATTGAGTCCTTCATATTCCTCATCGCTTGAGGAATCTTCTTTGAATCATGAGAGCTTGATCTTCAATTGCTCCCATCTTCTCCTCTTATTATGAGTCGAGCTTCTTCTTGTGTGCACTCTTCCCAGAGTCTGCTGAAGGTAATCACTTCTTTCTGGCACACATTCCTCGAATGAATGAATCCCATGATCTTGGGAGCCATTCAAGGTGGTTATAACAATCTCTTGTTCTTCTTCAATTGCTTCGTCATAGCATCGAACATTTCCTTTTGGTGTCTTCAAGGATGACACATGAGGGATGACATGATCTTTAATAGAATCTGCAATGATTCTCTTGGCTCTAGCCTTAGCCTCATCTCCCTCTGGCTCTTAGAACTTCCTTACTGAAACACTGATCCAAGTCAATTTCTTCAAGGATCATGGAGGTCCTATACTACCATACTCGGAAGTTGTTAGCTTCACCAAGCTTGTCATCAAGCTGGGTGTGATTAGTCATTTTGAAATGAGAACCTCAAATGTAAATAGCAAAAATTTAAATCTTATCGATTTGAGGTGTCTGACCTGGTTCTGGAGCTGGCTGATCTAGGGTTTGTTAGAGAAACCCTAATTTTTCAAACTTGGAATTTCAAAATTCTGATTGACATAAAGATTCGCCTCTTCAAGGCGAGCTGTTCAATGTACCTTTTTTTTTTCTCTTTCCTGAAAATAATAGTGGGGAGCTTCCAGAACATTAAGCCCTAGTTTTCCAATTTCTTCTACAGAAATGTCTGAAATTGATTCTGTTGTATCTCCGAAGTTTCGGATCCTTATAAACTGAAACTTCTCACTGAGATAGCCTGATATGTCTTCTTTCCAACCCCATAGGTTAGAGAAGAAATGGATTCTCCAAGTGGGACTTATTCTGATTTTCCCAAGGTGACTGTTTTGGGGACTGTTCAACATAGCGAACTTATACAGATTGCCACGTGTCACTGTTTCACATTATGGTTCTGAAAAGTGTACCACAGAAACTACAGTTCGTGCCCTACCTGCAAAATCTTGCAAATTTTCGTTTGGACCTTCCTAGCCCGATATATAGCAAATCTCCCTAGGTCGCCTGTTTATGACTGTATTCTGGAGGAGGTTGGAACCCTGATTTGGAGGAGCCATATCTCCTGAATTATAGCGAATCTGAGGCTAAAACTTTTACACAAGGTACAACAAGAATTTCTCTTTGGCCTGTAAAATTTTCGGCTTCTGAGCCTTCTCCAATCTCGCGTTATAGCGAAAGTTCTAGAATGACTAAATTCAGTCTTCTAGGGTTTTCAGGCATGAAACCCTAATTTCCATTAGCTGCCATTGTAGCTGTATTTCAGCTGCACAGTGAAACTTCTCTGATTCAGAAACTGCTACCACCAATAGATGCGCCCTAGTGAGGCGAGTTAGCCTAGCCCTCCTTTCTTGATGAACTGTGAAGAGAACACCTTCAACTAGGAAGCCCTAGTTCCCGCAGTTGCACAGTGCCTTCTTTCAGAGAGGCTCTGATACCATGTTTGATTTTCTTAAGATCTGATTAGATTATCTAGCATCTTTATCTGAAAGAATAACAAGTACAACAAAATGCATAAGATATAAAAGATACACAAGACACAGATTTTCATCGGGGAAACCATAAAGGAGAAAACCCCGCAAACTTCTTCAGAATAGTAAGATGATCAAAAGCAGTAATAAGAAATGTTCAGCAGCTATCTTTCTCTCCTCCTATGACTGTCTCTCTCTCTCTCTCATGTGCCTTAGAGAGTGTGGGAGGTGTGTATAAATGAGGGAAAGCGCCTCCCTATTTATACCATTTCAAGTCACTGACCAAATATAAGACTCGAGCTTACATGTCATCTCACATGGGGCCCACTTCTCCTAGAGAGAGCACAATTACATATTACATGATGTTACACTGGGGACTATTGCCCCGACTTACAATGGAGGTTGTACCTCAAGGTCTAAACACAATTTAGACATCCCGTAAAGGGGTAGCACACATCCCCAATGGGGGTACAACAACATACAATGATAATATACATAAGAATATCTTCCGAAGTTACAAATACATCAACACAATTTTGTGCAGGAACCAGAGATCCTAGGTTTCTCGTATGATTGGTTTCCACGAAGTTCAGATCAATCACACGTCCCGTAATTGAAGCTAGATGTTACATACTAGGTTGCATCTAGTTGAACTTTCAAGTGAACCGCCAAAGATGAACAAGTGCTTGTTCAAATTCAGAGTTCAAAGGTCCATTAAGCCTTCTTGGCCCTATTGCCCACCTATTTCGACTAGGTGGCAAGCTCATGTACATTGAAGATGTACATTTTGTGCAGTTTGTACCATGGAAAATCCTTGGGATTTTTCACTCAGCATGGCATTTTTGTCCATTTTTTCACGAAATTTCCGCTCTCCTGTGTGGGATAATTAATGTAATTCCATGTACTAGTGTGGGTCATATGCTATGGATGCCACACCATGGACCTTATTATTAGGGAAGTCCCCTTCATCGAGTGTTTTTTCCCTTCTGATTAATCTTGTTCTTTAACGATTTTAATTGGTTGGGTTTTTCACTCAAATCCTCCGAAGTGGTGAACGG
Source organism: Pseudotsuga menziesii (assembly GCA_001517045.1). Classification (NCBI taxonomy): domain Eukaryota; kingdom Viridiplantae; phylum Streptophyta; class Pinopsida; order Pinales; family Pinaceae; genus Pseudotsuga; species Pseudotsuga menziesii. The sequence continues at coordinate 51,412 of LPNX011010281.1, forward strand.
ACGTTCTAATAATCGAGTCCATGGGATTGCTAAGGGTTCAAGATGTTATTCATGACCATGCTAGACATCTCCTATAGTCTTGCGGAATTTCGTTAATTTTTTATATTTTTATTAATTTTTTCTAATTAATTAACTTCACCATTTGGTGATTAATTAATTGGCTTTTGATGAAATAATGTAATCTCTTGAACCTTGGCATTTTGTAATAAGGGCTATGATTGCAAATGAAAATGCTATGACATCCCTTAAGCCATTGGTTTAAGTCCTATGTCATTCTGACAAGGGGTTAGGAAGTTAGACCAATTTTGATTAAGACAAGGTATTTTTTCCTAGGAAATTAATTTAATTTTCTATGGTGAAAAATTAAATTATTTGATTTTGAAGGAAAAAATCAAATAAGGCCATGATAATTAAGTTTGGTGGGTGGCTAAGCATAGTCAATTTTTATTTAAATAAACCCCCCCCATGGTCAAAATAAATTTTTGAAGATCTCCTAAGTGGGGCGCCCCTCTTGTCTTCATAAAAGATAAAATAAAAGATAAAAAGTATATATATAAAAGATAAAAAATAAAAGATACAATAAAAGATAAAAAAATAAAAAAATAAAATTTGAGTCAAAGAAACTACTCCCAATGTGTTTGCCTAGTCATGGAAACCTTAGATCTAAGGGTTAAGCTTCATTGTGACATGGATCTTTCTTTTTTACCATTGATTTGAAGAGGCGCCCTTGCTTATGATTGGTGGATGGCTTGCAAAGTCAACAAACCTAGATCTAAGGGTGGAGGAGAGCTAGAGTTTAGATCTATGTTTTGGACCCTTGATTTGGGAGTGGGTTTGAGATCTTTTCAACTATAAAAGAGAGGGCCCCTCCTCTCATTTTCTAATGATTCTTTGGAGCATAGTCATGCTGCCAAAATACTCTCTCTTCTCCCTCTCTTCTCTATTTTTCCCTCTCAAGTTTTCTTTGGCTATTGTAATGTTGTTTCCCTATTGGGGTTTATAATACATCAATCTTTGGAAGATACATCTATTGGTGCACCCATTTTGTGGTTTGAAGAGTGAGGTAACTGTTTATGGTTGGTTATTGTTGCATTATTTATCATAGAAGCTCTCCACAAAGGTTTTGGGAGAGAGACTTGTAGGTAGAAGTTTTTCTATTTGCACTTGTGATTAACATTGTAAGATTTTGCAAAGGTTTTTGCATGATTTATGGTGTTCTCATCTCTGCGTGTGAGTTTTGCAGCTTTAGCTAAACTCTTTACAGGGATCCAAGCTTGGAAAAGTTCTCCCTCCAAGGCCCCAATCTCTAATCTTGTTTTCTATTTTAGGAACTAGTAATTTTGTTATTGTTTAGTAGCAAAATCTAGTTTTCTTTAATAGATCCATGTTATATTTTTATTATATATTTCAGATTTGATTTCTTACTGTGTTTTAGGTGGCTGGAAATGCAATTTTCAGCCCTCTAATATTCAATTTTCTGATATTTTAAAACCCATATTTTTACTATAAAATTATTTTATTTTTATACTAACATTTTCTAACTTCCTTTTGAGTTTTCTGTCATTTTCCAGCAAGCTTTGCTTGCTGGTTTATAGCAGATTTTACAGTTTACAAGGGGAGGTTCTGCCCAAATAACATCAAAAACACCTCAACTTGAAACCGGTTTCAAAAGGGTTCAAACCCCTATCTTCTTACTCTATTTTCTAGCTATTTGTAAGCCCCAGGAGAGTTTCCTCGTGGGTAATCTCTAAAAGCTTTCAAAGTAATTTGTAATCATATTGTAATTAGGTAGGAAGTAGATCACTAGTTGTGCTTTCATTTTCAAGTAGATCTAATATTTTTCCAGTTTTTTTAACCCACCTTCTCCTTTAGGGAGATTGATGTGTGGTTAATATATTTTGTTTAGATTAGTTAACTTTCAAGCATTTCTTTTCCAAACGAAACATTTAGTTAGATCTTTACTTTCTGTCACTTAGTTTACTGTTTTGAAGGAATATACAACCGAAATTGTCCATGTATCCTCTACCCTCATTTATCTCCCTTTATGGAACTCAGATCAAGGGTATGAAAAGCGGAAAGACTTAGGGGATTTAGGAAATCTAATCAGCTCACATTTCTTTCCTGCAAATATTTAAGTTTCTGCAAAGTAAATTTATTCTATTGTCTAGAGATCAATACCAGCACCTCTCATAAGGGGTAAAGCATAGGTTGACTCTGTTGATTGTTTAAATTGTAATTTACTTGCTGCACTTTATTTATTGTAAGTCAATCTGTAATTTACTTTTGTACTTGCTTTTATAAATTGGAAATTAACCAACTTATTTGGCCCCTCCTCCTCTACTCAGTCATCGCCCTCCAGGGTCTTCTGAGAAACGACGGGTGGTTAAATAAGTTTTAGTAATAGGCATCCACTTCCATATCGTTCTCTTCAACTAAAAATGGGTGACCTTGGAAGCTATGGGGGGTGAGAGATCGTTGGGGGTCTCACGACGTTCGCGTCCTCCTTGTTGAGCATCGGGCACTTGGGGTTTGACCTGTGGATCTGCGGGTGGACTTGTTTCCACTTTGTTGAGAGCCCGACACTCCCTCTTTGATTTGAAGGATACGAAGTTGGGGTAGTCACACCACCGGATCTAAGACTTAATCAAAGACTTCAACTTTAATAAAATTTATTAAAATGAACCAAGAGACATTGCAAAACGTCTTACCCACATTTATGTTTCTGTACTAGCTTCAAAGTCCTTGCTTTTCAAGGCTTTCATTTTACAAGCACATCTTGCAAGCATCTCAATTTCATTTCAGTACCTTGCACTTTCAAGTATAATATCTTTAAAATACTGTGGCACGCTTGAGTAAAACATTGTTTAATCTTGTAACTTGAAGGAAATCTATCGTTTGATCTTTGGCATAATAACTTGTCCATCCAGTGTATATCTTGTTTCCTTTTAGGTATCGTTGTATATTTGTTGAACCAGTCTTCAGCACTTGTTCATATTGGGTAATTCATTTACATTGTTCATATTGTTAATATTGTAGATCTTGCTTAAGCTTAAACAACTGTGGATAATCATTCTTAATTCTTTTGTAAGTTTGTAACTTGTAATCTTTTGACTCCATTTAATCTAGGCACCGATCTTGTAACTTTGTAACCTTAATCAAATAAAATCCCTTTAACTAAATTGTTAATAAACCTTCCTGTAGGGACTAACCCCCTTGGCTCTGTTGGGATTTGGCCTAAATGGAGGAGTTGGGAGATTGTGGTGATAGTGGTCCCCCGCTCTAACTTGCCCCCAAGAACACACAAAGTGGGTTGGAGACTTCTCCTTGTCATAAAGTGTTGGAGACATTTACCATCATACACACTCTTTTTGGTCAAATTGGCCTAGTTAAACCACTATCCTAAGTATAATTGACATTAATTGACATTAGTGGAGCATTAATTGCCATCATCCAGTCACACCCACGCCTACCTACAGTCAAGGAGGCTAACTTAGCCTTCTCCTACAGTCAAGGAGGCTAATTGGAGCACTCCGGGGGTGATCTGAGTGACATTAATGCACCTAATTGCTAACTGGTGGTTACAATCAGTCCAACCAGTCAGTTAAGGTGCCTCCAGTCATTAAATATATTATTTAATGATCATTTATTATTATTTATTATTATTTAATGATCTGGAGTCAACAAGGCGCCTCCACCAACTTCTGATGGTCAGTTCAGCTTCAATTAACCTCATCGGGGTTCATTGAAGTCATGGAGCACTAGCACTTGATGGTTGGCTTGCTATGACATGTGTTTGATCTCCTTCAGTTGAGATTCAGTCATTTATTGCACTCCGACTTCAGTTAGGGTTTGGTGAGTCAATTAGGGTTTTGGTCATGTGGTTAACTGAGTGTGATTGAATGGCTAAGAGTCAGTTAAGCCAGACTCACTCATTGATTTCGAATTGCCTCCTTAGGTATTCGAATTCTTCATTGATTCAAGTTATTGCTTGACATTGTTATTGTAACTATTCATTGTTTATTGAATATACACAAAGGAAACCATTCTGGTTCCAATTAACACCATTTCATGAGTATTTGTTGATTATTCTTTGATGAGATTGATTCTTTGTTCCTAGATCATATGCAAGAATTAATATAAAGTGTGTATTAGGTGGCAACAGGCACTTTTAGTTTTTGTACCACATGTTCATACCTCCATGGGGAAATTGTAATAAATGTGCGAGTATGAGAGTTGTATGTAAAATACTTGGCTTCCTAGGACTTAGACATCAATCCGACTAGCCCAGAGTGTATTTTCCCTTGTTAATTATTGGTTGTTGAACAAACGACTAATAATTTTCTAGTGTTCCACTCATACCTTCAAAGTTGGGTAGTCGTCTTGGTGGTTAGGCCTTAGGAGGTTATTAGAGTCTTAAGTGTTAATGTATATAAGCATGCTAAGCATCAATATTGAATCGTATGGACGTGTGCTAGGTCTCCCTAAGTTTTTTATTTTATTTTATATGTTTTTCTGAGGAAAAAACGTCCCGCTTTTTTAGGCCATTTTTGTTATGGTTTAATTAAAAATATTGTAAAGGGCATAAAAACTTTACTTGGAGGCGGAATTTGGCATGGGGATGCTCGTTTTCACACTCAGAGCATACTCTCTACCTATGGACCCACTTTTCGTATGCTTCAGGTGATTAAAAAGTCACTTAAGGCCGTTTTTCGCTAACGAGGCATCAAAGTGTCAGTTTAATGCTAATGATGCGACATTTTGACAAAAAGACAAGTGAAATGTCAAAATAAACATGTCAAAGAATGTTGGGTGACATGCCACTCTTGTCCTGACTTAAAGGCGACTTCATCAAAGGCAATTTTGACTTGTTTAAAAATTGATTGAGGATGTGGCGAGTCAAACTTGGAAAGATGGTGCGCTTCATGTCAAAAGATGACATTGTAATGTTCCTTTTTTATAAAAAGGGAATAACTGAGGACTAATAGCACTAGGAGCATAAAGGTACATCAATTCATTATTATTAAGTCATCAGTGTAGTAAGAAGGCCATAAGAGTTCATATCATAAAGCATGCGGAGCATGCATGCCTTATTTTAGTGTTGAAGTCAACATGAAATTATAATTGCATGCATGCAAAAGTGAAGCGTAAACCCTAAAAGTGATATGCAAAGCCTAAAAGTACATGCTATTCTATTTAAGAAGGGTTATTGACCAAAGAGATTATCTATTGTTATTGTTGATTGATTTTGGAGTTTCGAGCAGCAGCACAGCGTGCAGCTGCGACAGTTGGGGTTGGAGACGGTGTCTTCAGCTAGCGAGGGTTCGACAGTGAGATATTTGCCCTAGTCTCTCATTGGGATAGATCATCCAGGTTTATCCATTGCATCCATCATATACTACGGTATTCGAAGATCCAACACATTCCGAAGGATTATTAGCAAATCCATGTTTGCAGTCGGAAGTAGCAGGGAAAATACAGAAGGATTCGCTGGGACCACAAAACCCAGTCTTTTCTCTGCATGTCAGCTTCCTCTTTCTCAGCAGGCCTATCCTACAGTATGCAGTGATTATCAGCCATCAGCTTGCTCACCTGGAGCAGCTATCATCCAAACAGATCAGTTGGGGGCATGAGCGGCAGAACTGCTAATCAATTCGCTAAGGCACATAGAGGCAGCCAAGCTTCCGCATGTTCCAGGCCATCTCTCCGGCATCAGCAGATGGACAAGCTCAGAAAGTTTCAGCCCGAATGGACCTCTCCTCCTACAAAAACGTCACCTTCAGTCTAGAGGGTTTTTACCATACTGCGAAGCAGTAATACCGGAGGAAAAGAGCATTATTAGACCACCCATCCGGATCCTTATGCATGCAGCTATCTCTGGAGTCATTATTGGCCAGAATATCAATGATAAGTGTTAATTTGTCTCTGCAAAACCCTAACCCTTATTCAGCTATATTTTAGGGCATTTTTGCATGGCGAGTTTGCATGCACAGTTATTTTGCAAATTTGTATGAGATTGAGTGTGTGAGTCAACACTATCATAGAACATTAGAGAATATCAATATTTGGGATATTACAGACATATTGATGAATTAAATCAATTTGATTAGAGTTGATTGGGATGTGGCGTGTGATTAAAGGATATGTCGTCATCCTTGCTTGGCTTTGGTGCATGTGGCATCCAAGGAGTGGGTTGGTAAGACATTGGTGAATGCGCACCTCTCCATTGGAGAGGTGGCGCATCCTTCATACAATCAACTCCATTCAAACCGTCGACCTCTTGAGATCCACTATTGTTAACTTGTGATCATTCCCTCATTCAAATCAAAGACTCAAGCTCACGCCCACTCTACTGCCAGAGAAAGATGCGACCCCTTGCCTGGCATTTTCTATATAAACAAGGCAGTTTGCCATTGTAAAAGATAGAAGGATTGAAGCTCTTCCATTTTGCTATTGTAACTGTGTTTATTTTTTAATGAATAAGAGCTTTGGAGGCTACATGGGTGTATCATCTTGGTTATGTGGATGCTATTTGTCTTAGTGCTTCATTGAGTTAATTGTAGCTTAGCTAGATTTGTCTATTTTTTGCTTGTCTATTCACTTCCTTAAGAGTGATTGTTTCTAATACAAAGGAATGAAGAGTTGAATGAATACTTTCTATCTCTTTCATTTATGTATTTATGCTTGAAGAGTAATGGATTTTTCATGTGGAGTTTGTTTACTTGCATGATATTATAATCTTGAGTGTAGGCCTTACAGATTTGACAAGCTTCTTTATGGCAAGTTTATGCTAAGGTTTCAGGTGCTTCATTCTGGAAAGAAGGAGATTCTAGTTTGACGACTTCTTCATTCTTGATATCCAAAAGAAAGGAAAAGTCCCTCTTTGATCCACTCATAACAGTTTCCTGGTTCAAGATTCAAGAAGTCTTGGTTACTTTACCTTCTGTCAAACCCTTCTTTCTACTTCTTCTTGTTACCATCACTTGTGAATGTAGATCTAGTTTTGCTAAAAATAACTAATCATTTCTTAGATCTCATCTTCAAGTTGAAAAGTTTTAGATCTCAATCTTGTTCAAGTTTTCATTCGTATTGAGTAGATCTAGCTTAAGAAAATTTCAATTTTTTGCAATCATCTTAAAGATAGATCTTAAGTTTGCATGAAAGGAGCATTTTCTTTAAGATATTTAAGGTTTAAATCAAGCATCTAGTGCATCATATTGGCTACCTAAAAGCAAGCCAAGATCCCAAGGAAAGCTTGGTTATTTTTCTCAACACTTAACTTAGACTTTTTTTAGGAAAAATTTGAAGGTTGTTCAAGGACACTCTTAAAGTGTCTTTGAGCATCTTTTGCATTTGATAGCCTGCTGACTTTTTCAGGTTTAACAAAAAAGAGGAGGATACTCTGGTGAATCTTTTGAAAAATTAAACAAAAAGAAGACTATCGGAGCTCCCTTATGCATAAAAATATTTTTTCAATCAAATCTGTAAGCCTTTGGATCCAAATTATAAGGACCAAAGAGCACTTCTTCCAGATTGTAGAAGTCTAATAAACATTTGAGTAGGCTCCTAAGATCCCACTCCACATCCCCCCTGGGGGGATCCACGTTGGTAACCTACGACTTACAATTAAGAGTAACCTTGGTAAAGATAAAAGGTAATTCTTAATAGGTTACATGTCATTGATATCAAGGTTAAAGGCATTAATGACAAAGGTTGTGGTTGTTGATGACATGGAAAGCAGGATTGTGTGCTTTAGAACACTTAATAGTACAAATGACCCATTATGTGGTCATTTGTTGAAGATGCCTTCAAGCCTATATGCTGGTTGTTGAAGAAGTTCTTGATTTATGAAGAAGATGGAGCCCTTGCTTGATGATCTTCAACCCACAAGGTTGATTGGATAATGGTGCCATCGCTTGTGCTAACTTGGACCATGAAGACTTGATGGACATGGCACCTATGATGATTTCCAACGTGGACATGGCAAACTTGTGTTAATGATAGTATCCTTCCACAAGCAAAAACATGAAGCCCTAAAAGCTCTTCCATGATATATCCTTGGTTTAATGGGCCTTCTAATTACAATAAATCGACTAGCTTTATGGTTGAAGTAACATACAAGAAATAAAATAAACAAAAATCTTATAACAACCGCTTCAACAAGCCGGCCCAGTCAATCAAGTTTCAAAATAAATTATTAAATCATCTCTTGATGGTTAAGTCGACCAGACTAATTCTCCACGTTGAAACAAATATAAATATCAATGAAACATCATTCAAAACTTGAGGAAGGAAGTATATTGCTCTGAGATTTTCGGGTTCATTGCGGTCTGTTAATGAGGTATATTCAGTCTACTGTGGAGAAGAAATTTTGGGATGTGTACTCACTTATTTCGGGATACCATTTTATGACTTCGGGCTACAACAAACATGAAGAGTGTGTGGTGTGATGTGGCTTTGAATTCGGGGAATAAGACAGATCTCTGAGGCAACGAACCTGTGATAAGGCAAGGCAACTTTTTGAGATGATCTTCTGAGCTTTTCACTGAGGAAAATTCAGGACAGTCTGAGACAAATTTGGAGGTAATTGAGGTTGATTTATGACTGGGTTTGAGGAGTGTTTATGGCTGCATTTGATTGATTCTTTAGCAGAATTTGACTGTGCATAAGTGTTGATTGTTCAACAATGTGTTGACTGAATTGGACTGACCCCAAAGAGCAGATTTGTCTAAGTTTGTAAAGCAGATTTATTGTGTTAATTAAGTTTTTGAGCTAAGATTGGGTTGGTTTGACTAAGTCTACAGAGCAGAACTGTATGTGTGATTGGGAGAAATTTGTTGAAGTCTTGGAGAAGGCTTTGAAGTTGACTTAGTTTTGGAGCATTTCCTTTGTATGAATAGATTATGTAGAGCATGGGTGTATTTGACTTGATAGTTGATCTGACATGATGAGTGACATCCATTGATGATAGTGACAACTTGAATTGATAGTTTGACTTGATTGTGACAGAGCAAGTAATTGAGACATGCCAAGGTAGTGACAACTAGATGAAAGTGATAGTAGACTGACAATAACAACAGAGGACCTTGATCAGTTAATTGAGCGACAATTGATTGAGTTGAGACAATGACAATGATAGTAGTTGACTTGAGAGTGGTAAGTTGAGTGGCAAAGTCGATTGAGTTGGCATGACAGTGATAGCAGATGATAATGGACAGAGTTGATGACAGTGATCAATATGTGATTGCTAGCTAAGTCTTGTATCTGAGGTTTGGATACCTCACCCTTTTCTTAGTTGGAGCTAAGAAACCAGGCTGGGCCCTGTTGTTAGAGTTGGTGCTCTTTAGTCAGTTGGTGCTAATGTAATCCCGAAGATTGAAGTCTTCCATTGTACTTCACATCAAATTATAAATAAAGTTTACTATACTTGTCTTGTGATGTGTCTCTTATGATCTATGTTGATGACATGCTTAATTGATGAATGTTGATGTACTTAGTAGCATAATGTGAATGATGAACTCTGCTCGACATTGATGAGAAGTGAAAAAGTATGGAGTTGTTTGCACATTGATTCATCCCCCCTCTTAGTCTGCCCATTGTGTCTAACAATTGGTATCAGAGCGGGCCTTTACCACAAGCCTAGTCAGCTTGAAGGAAATCCGTGAACACACGATGGAAGGACAAGCAGAGTTCTCCAACGATGAGGTTCCACTATTTGATGTGACTGATTACTTTAGATGGAGAAGCAATATGAAAGCTTATCTGAAGAAGTTTGGTGTTTGGGAGATTGTGATCAATCCACTCATTCCATCCAACAAGAAGACCAAGACAACTGCACCAAAAGATGTTAAGAAGGACAACACTATTGCTTTGAAATTTTTCATGGATGGACTCTCAAGCTCGGCCAAAGGGAGTGTAGGGGAATACACTTCAGCCAAAGACCTATGGTTTAAGTTGAAAAGTGACTACCAAAGAGGAAGACAAGACATCGAAAAAACAAAGCAGGAATTAGAAGTCAAGCCCACTGAAGATGTGAAGCAAGAAGAAAAGGAAGTGCAAGCATCAAACATTAATGAAGGTAAGGATCTTTTTTATTACAGTAGCATTGATTGTGATGACATTGAAAATGATCTTGAAGATGTTAAGAAAGACTTTCTAGCAAATTTTTAATGGACATTGATCTCAAATGCAATTTGAGGCTTAAAAAGAAGATCTTGAGGTCCTTCGAAAATTACCATAAGAAGACTATGGTTTTGCTCAAGAAACTCAATCACAAGAGGACAAGTTTACAAGTTGAACTGGAAGACAAAGAAGATGAAATTGAAGGATTAAACACCAAACTGATTAGTCAAGCAGAAGAATAAGAAGAGCCCAGTGAAGATTCATAAGAGCTTGAAGAAACAAGGAAGACTAATGATGAGTTGAAGATTCAACTTGAGGAAGCCAAAAGGATCATAGGAAGTCTTGAAGAACCAACTGGATGAAAAAGATAAGACTTGTCAAAAGCTTGAAATGGAAGTGGTTGATCTGAGGAGGAAGAATGAAAAGTCAAGTGCCTATGTCAAGTTCAATAACAGCTCTGTCATCCTAGATGAGATCTTGGATTGTCAAAGATACCCTTTTGACAAGACTGGCTTGGGTTACAACAAGAAAGCAAAAAACAAAGAAGATAGCTCAAAGACTCCTAAGAAGATTGAAGCAAGCTCATCATCCCCCAAAAGTGAAAGCAAAGCTGCCCCTCATATACCTGCAAAAGATATCAGAAAATTTGGAGGACATCAAGGAGTTAGTCCTACTCCTCAAAGCAAGTTCAGAAAAGAGACATTCTATAGGTGGAATCAGGCATCCAGATATGAAAATAGTTTCAATGGTTATTGCTACTCATGTAATGGTTTTGGTCATAGGGCATTGGATTGCAGATCTCATGCTAGAAGTGTTGGGATTCCCAACAATATGGTTAGATGTTGGACATGTAACTGTGTTGGCCATATTGCTACAAATTGTCATCATGAGATGTTACAATTGCTATGGCTTTGGTCACAAAGCCCAAGATTGTGCAAGTTCAAGAAGAAAACCTATGATGAGTCCTTCATACACATCAACAAGGAAAGCCAATGATCCTTGGAAGAAGAATAATGCAATTGAAGCCCAAAATAATGTTTTGTTAACATGAATGAAGTTGATTAGCGTAAAGAAGATGGTTGCCATATGGCGAGCTAAGCTTGAGGTCTCTCAAGGACCTTTGAGTCCCTTGACTTCATGGAGTTTGGAGGATGGACTCAAAGGTAAATGATTGATACTCCAAGCAAGGAAACGGGTCCAAGGATCGTGGTTGCAGAAGAAGACAAAAATACATGATGATAGGGGGAGTTGTTAACTTCATGAGAATCGTTGAGCCGAGTTAGTTTAAGTAACATACAAAATGTTTTGAGAAAAGCAGAGCTATGTTTCATTCAAGAAAGCAAGAGAATGACATAACTGTGCATAAGAGTACAAGGACTAAAGGCTTCATTATGGTGGCAGAGCATGAGACCTGTTGAATGTATTTGAAGCTTAGAGAAACCTACTACACTTGTTACAGCCTTAAGAAATCTGACTTATTAGCTCAACTTGTGAAGCAGACATCTGATCTGATTTGAGGCAACAGATTTTTGGAGCATTCCTAAAACAGGAATATATGAATATGTTGGGAAGCCTAGCAATCTTGTTGAAATTATGGAGAATAAATGGTTGAAAAGGAGTCTTATGGAGAGATCCTCTCTAGTTTGGTATTGTTTTGTAATAACAGTCTTGAAGAAATCTGAAGTAACTTGTTACAGGTCCTAGGATTGCTTGTAATATCCCAAATCCTGATATTTTCTAATTCTAAGCAAATATGCTGATACAACTAGGCATGCAAACTGCCATGCAAAATTCCTATTTTATAGCAAAATTTAGGGTTAGGGTTTGTAGGATAGAATGAACACTTACCACTGATAAGCTGGCTGGACTGCTCCTGAGAAAGTATGCATGCATTAAGAGCTGAATCGAAGATGAACTAATATCTTCTGCTTCCAGTGATACCCAGCAGCACGAACCCCAGATCAGCTAAGGGTGACGTTTTCAGTGAAGGAGGTGTCCGATGTAGTTGTTGATTTGCAGGACTGATAGCCTTCCCGTGTCGAAGAGAATGCCTGGCACATGCGAAAATTTTGAGGTCTCTAGGCAGGCTAGCGAATTGTTCCAATGGTGTAGCTGCTCACGCCCCCTTGATCCCGAAATGGCTGATAACTACTCCGGATGAGCACGATCGGATCTGATAATCACCGGGTACTGGAGTAAGATGCCGATGATGAGAATGGTGCCTGGGTTTCGAAGTAAAACTGAGATCTGAAGACCCAGCGAATGATTAGGGCTTTCTGGCTGAAAACCCCTTACGGCTGCACATGTGCCCCTGCAACAATCTCAGTTGTATACTGGATAACTATGAATGAATGGAAGAGCAAAATGGTGAACCTGTATGGCTTACCCTGAATGAGACTAGGGCAAATATCTCACTGCCGAAACCCCACTAGCTGAAGACGTCGTCTCCAACCCCAACTGCTGTGCTGCTATTCAAGAGCTCCAAAATAATAATCATCAAAAGTGAGTCGCCTTTCACTTTATCTTCCTTTTATAACTTTCAACTGCGGAAACCCTAATCTTTGACCTAATTAGGTCACTTTATTTTTTAATTTGCAGTTGACTTGCATGCATGCGCATGGAGACATAAATGAGTGCATGCATCATTAAATAATGCTTAGATGGCATGCATGATGGTGGCCTTTGGCCCCGGTGGCCCTTCTTGACCTAATGGTGATAACATCATGATGCCCTAGATTTTCTATAGATGGCATCAGTCTTTAGATGATTCCCTAACTGTCAGTAACCGCTCGAACCCACAGGAATCACATAGGTTAGCGGTTTTGGTCCTCAATGCCTAATTAGATGAGGACATTACAGTCCTCCCCGCTTGAGATTGCTTGTCCTCAAGCAACTGCAAACTGGGATGCCGCAATACCTGTTCACCCTCCCATGTGGCATCCTTTGGTGGTAGTTCCTTCCACTGAACCAAGTATTCCCTAATTACCCTGTTTCTGAGTTTCCTTTCTCTAGTCTGTATGATCCGTTCAGGAATCAGTATCAGCAGTCCTTCATCATCTAAAGGAGGTAATTCTGTTGATGGAGCAATGTGTTGCCCAAGGGTCTTTTTCAGGTTGGACACATGGAACACATTGTGAATTTTACTTTCTTGTGGTAGTTCTAGTTCATATGCCACCTCTCCCACCTTCCTGATTATTCTGTAGGGTCCATAGAAGCGAGGTTTTAACTTTTCTGCTCCTTTCTTCTTAAGCAAAGACTGTCTGTAAGGTTGGAGCCTTAAGTATACCAAATCCCCTACCTCAAAGCTCCGCTCAATCCTGTGTTTGTTTGCATATAACTTCTGCTGATTCTAGGCTGTCTGTAAGTTTTCCTTCAAGATTTTAAGAATACCTCGACTGTCCTGTATCCAATCCTTTGCCTTAGGAGCCCTACTGTCTCCAAATGCCAAATCTGCATAGTCCAAGGCCTCGTAGCCATATAATGTCTTAAAATGAGTCATCCTAATAGACATGTGATAGGTAGTATTGTAGCAATACTCCCCTAAGTGTAGCCTCTTGATCCAGGTTTGTTGTTTCCCTATTACGTAGTTCCTCAAATATCCTTCAATCCACTTGTTGACTATTTCAGTTTGTCCATCGCTCTGGGGATGATAACTCGTGCTGGTAGCCAGTTCGATCCCCACTAATCTGAATAGTTCCTGCCAGAAGGCACCTGTGAATCTGCTATCCCGATCGCTAACAATGGTCTTAGGTAACCCATATAACTTGAAGACCTCCTTGAAGAATAACTCAGCTACTTGAGCTGCAGAGTAATCTGATGATATAGAAAAGAAATGTGCAAACTTGGTCAGTCTGTCAACTACTACATATAAACAATCTCGCCCTTGGACCTTGGGCAATCCTGTAATGAAGTCCATAGAGATGCTTTCCCACTTCTGTTCTGGAATTGGTAGTGGCTGAAGCAACCCTGCTGGATGGATGTTCTCAATCTTGTTCTGTTGACAGATGCTACATTCTCGTACGTGCTGCATAACTTCCCCCTTGAGGCCCTTCCATGAGAACCTCTCTCGGATCTATCTATAGGTCTTCAAGAAACCCTGATGTCCTGATAATGGAGAGTCATGTGTTGCCTGAATGATCTTTTTCCTCAACGTGGATTCTGGGACGAGGTATATCATGTTCTTGTAATAGATGATGTCATCAACAATCCTGTACCTGTCATCCTAAATTTGTCCATCCAATAATTCACAAGAGAATTTATTTTTGAGTATTCTACTAAGAGAAGTGCCCTCCAATCTGTGGATATACTCCTAAGAGATAGTGAGGCGGGACACCTGGATAATGCATCAGCTACTACATTATTCTTACCTTTTACATACTCGATCTCGAAATCGTAGGCTTGTACTTTGCTGACCCATTTCTGCTGGCGCTCATTTAGTTCCTTTTTCTCCAGGAAATACTTGAGGCTGTTATGATCTGTTTTGATTTTGAACTTATTGCCCACTAGGTACTGTCTGAATTTCATGAGAGCATGTAAGATGGCTAGCATCTCTTTGTCATATATGGAGTAGTGGCGCTCGTAGTTATTTAATTTATGGCTCTCAAATGCAATAGAGTGATGATTTTGCATCAATACTGCTTCTAACCCTTCCCCTGAGGCATCGCATTCTACTACAAAGGGTTGTGAGAAGTCTGATAATGCTAAAACTGGACAGGAACTCATAATAACTTTCATCTCCTCGAAGGTTTTCTGTGCTAAGTCTATTCAGGTGAATGCTCCCTCTTTGTGAGATCTGTGAGGGGTGCTGCAAATTAGGAGAATCCCTTAACGTACCGTCGGTAATAGGTGCACAGTCTTAAGAAACCTCTCAATTCTGTGACTGTTTTTGGCGCAGGCCAATCTCTGATAGCTCGGATTTTCTCCATGTCAACCTGTACTCCTTCCTCATTGATTATGTGCCCTAAGTACAGCATTTCCTTCATGCCAAATTCACACTTGGACATCTTCGCGTAAAGCGAGTGTTCTTCTAGAATGCTCAATACTTCGTTCAGGTGTTTCAGATGCTCTTCCCACGTTTTGCTGTAAATCAGGATGTCATCAAAGAATACTAGCAAAAACTTACGTAGCTGAACTCTGAAGGTATGGTTCATGCATGACTGGAAAGTGGCTAGAGCATTGATAAGTCTGAAGGGCATGACAAAAAACTCATAGTGACCATAGTGACAGTGAAAAGTTGTTTTGGAGATGTCTTGGTCCCTTACTCTGATCTGATGGTACCCCGAGCGAAGATCAATCTTGGAGAAGTATTTGGCTCCCCGAAGTTCATCCATGAGCTCATCAATTCAAGGGATGGGATACCTGTTCTTAATGGTCTTTTTGTTGAGTGCTCGATAGTCGATGCACATTCGCAGTGTACCATCCTTCTTCTTGACCAATACTACTGAGGATGCGAAGGGGCTAGAACTGGGTCGAATATATCCAAGCTCCAGTAATTCTTTAATTGTTTTCTCGATCTCATCCTTGTATCTTTTGGGATGTCGGTAAGGAGTGGTGATGACTGCTTGTGTCCCCTCCTCTAGCTCAATAATGTGTTCAAAGCCTCGGTCTGGCAGTCTACCTGATGGAAGGTCCTGAAAAACCTTTTCATGCTTTTGTAGCAAGTCCTGAATGTCACTTGGGTGTCGTGTGCTGGTTTCTGGGGGTTTCCTAAAGGTGACCAAACATTCTGCAGCCCATTCTATATCATCCTGTCAGAGGACTACCTCCATTCTCTGTGACGAGACCGATTTTGGGGGATAAGTGTTCACGCCCCTCAAAACTACCCGTTTGTCGTCTGGTCTCTGGAATTCCATTTCCATTGCCCTGTAGTCTGTAGTGTATTTCCCTATGGAATAAAGCCACTGAACACCCAATACTACATGAGTATCCGATACATCTACTACATAGAAGGAATCTGTCATTTGATAGTTACCTAAGGTGACATTCAATTTTGGAATCCAGTCGTTGCACTCCATGCTGGAGTTCCCGACTACTGCTACAGTAAATCCTTCGAACTTCTCGGTCTGAATACCTCTCTTGGCTACCCAAGCGGAGTCAATGAAATTGTGGGTTGATCCCCCATCAATCAATACTCCTACTTTGTGACCCTGTACTACTCCTCTGACCCTGAGAGTATGGAATCTTGGTACTCCAGATAATGTAACAATGACTCCCTCTGGTGTATCACCTTGGTGTGATTCTTCCTCAGTTGCCCGTAGTTCTTCTGTGGCTTCCTGCTCATAGTCATCCTCATCACTGTCCGAATATACCTCGATGTAGTGAGCTTTCGCCTTCCCTGCACACCTGTGTCCTGGTACCCATGGTTCCTGACAAGTGAAACATAGTGTCTTCCTCAAGTCTTTCCTAGTGTCCTCGTCTAACGATGTTTTCTTGGGAACATCCTGCTGGAAAGGTTTCTTATCCTTGTCCCTAACAGGAAAGCGGGTTTTGAGCAGGAACCTATTCTTGGGGACTGAATCCTGTAGATCTCTAGCTCTGCTAATGGCATCCTGCAGAGTGAGGGGTTTGTAGGCTTTCACCCATCCCCATAGTGGCTCTGTTAGGGCCTCAGTGAATAACATAGTCAACTTGCTCTCTGACACATCTGTTACCATGACCGCTATCCTCTGGAATTCTGAGATGAAGGATTCTGCACTACCTGTCTGCTTGAGTTGAGCCAACTCCCTGAAATGTATCTCTGGATCCTTCCTGTCAAACCGCTCCATGAGCTTCTGAGTGAACTCACCGTAGGAGTGTATGGTGTTGTGACCCAATGTCACCAGTCTATGGTACCACCACTCGTGAGCCTCTCCGTCCAGGTGGAGTGTAGCCAATTTAATGGCATCTGTCTCTGTCATGGGATTGAGTTGGAAATAGGTATCCAACTTTTGAACCCATATCCTCGCTGAACCTCCGCAAGTCCCATCAAAGTTTGGGATGGTCAACCTGCCCAAGGTCTTCTGCAACTCATAGTTGTGATTGAATCCCTTGTTGAAATTCCAGGGCCTGTTCCTACTCTTCATATTGCAGAAATCCGAAAAAGACATGGCGGCATGAAACTCATCCCCTAAGTCTTTATATTCCTGCAAATAAGCCCCAAAAGGTTCGCTAGGTTCTACCTACATGACTGGACCACCTACTATATCTGCCAAGAAGTGAGGCATGGTAGGTTTGTTGGAAGGTCTGCTATATATGTGCGGTGTATTATGTATATTAGTGTACGCAACCTTTCCACTGCTGCTTGTAGATCCTTGATCTACCAGTGAGGGAGGTGTACTGTTGATACCTAATTCTGGTTTCGCAGATAATCTGTTGATTGCATTGAGTACATCTTTTTGCCCTTTGGCTAAGTCTTGCAATGCAGATACTAAGTTGCGAAACTCCATCCTGTCCTCCTCTTCTCCCATTCCTTTTCCCTTATCAGAGTGTATACGTGTTTGTTCCATGTCTGAGCTGATATCCTCTAGCTGGATATCCTCAAATTCCCCTATGTATCTACTCTTTCTTCTCCTATAGGTTACAAAAGGGTCTCCTTCTGTATTCATCTATGTCTCATTTCTTAAGCCCACAGCTCTGATACCACTGTAATATCCCAAATCCCGATATTTTCTAATTCCAAGCAAATATGCTGTGATACAACCGGGCATGCAAACTGCCATGCAAAATTCCCTATTTTATAGCAAAAATTAGGGTTAGGGTTTATAGGATAGAATGAACACTTGCCACTGATAAGCTGGTTGGACTACTCCTAAGAGAGTATGCATGCATCAAGAGCTGAATCAGAGATGAACTGATATCTTCTGCTTCCGGTGATACCCCAGCAGCACGAACCCCAGATCAGCTAAGGGTGACATTTTCAGTGAAGGAGGTGTCCGATGAAGCTGTTGATTTGCAAGACTGATAGCCTTCTCGTGCCAAAGAGAATGCCTAGCACATGCGGAAATTCTGAGGTCTCTAGGCAGGCAGGCTAGCGAATTGTTCCAGTTGTGGAGCTGCTCACGCCCCCTGATCTCGAAATGGCTGATAACTGCTTCGGATGATCACGATCAGATTTGATAATCACCGGGTACTGGAGTAAAATGTCGATGATGAGAATGGTGCCTGAGTTTCAAAGTAAAACTGAGATCTGAAGACCCAATGAATGATTAGGGCTTTCTGGCTGAAAACCCCTTACGACTACACACGTGCCCCTGCAACAATCTTTGTTGTATACTGGATAACTATGAATGAATGGAAGAGCAAAATGGTGAACCTGTATGGCTTACCCTGAATGAGACTAGGGCAGATATCTCACTGCCAAAACCCCGCTAGCTGAAGACATCGTCTCCAACCCCAACTGCTGTGCTACTATTCAAGAGCTCCAAAATAATAATCATCAAAAGTGAGTCTCCTTTCACTTTATCTTCCTTTTATAACTTTCAAATGCGAAAACCCTAATCTTTGACCTAATTAGGTCACTTTATTTTTTAATTTGCAGTTGACTTGCATGCATGCGCATGGAGACTTAAATGAGTGCATGCATCATTAAATAATGCTTAGATGGCATGCATGATGGTGGCCTTTGGCCTCGGTGGCCCTTCTTGACCTAAAGGTGATAACATGATGATGCCCTAGATTTTCTATAGATGGCATCAATCTTTAGATGATTCCCTAATTGTCAGTAACCGCTCGAACCCACAGGAATCACATAGGTTAGTGGTTTTGGTCCTCAATGCCTAATCAGATGAGGACATTACATTGCTTCATAAGAAATATTTGGCATTTGACTGTATTAGATCAAGCTAAAATAAAGACAAGATATGCTTGAAATTTGCTTGAAATGAAGACTACCACAAGAATGGTTAAACACTGTGATCAGGATTTGTAATGGAAATGTACTTAGACTAAAGTTGAGTTACTTTTGATATCTCCAAAGAATCCTTGAAGAGCTGATTTAAAGGACTCTTGCAACATACAAATCTGCATGACAATCAAGGCATGAGCACTCCTCCAGACATCTGATAACAGAGTATGGCAACCAGAAAGAACGAAGACACTTGACGAGTTCAATTATGGAAGAATGATGTTGCAGCAAACAAATCACTATAGAAGTATTTAAAAATAAAAATAAAAAATGTAGAGATGAGACTTGATATGCTGATGCCATTATCAACAAGCATGAAGATCATGGTTCCAAATGGGAGTACATTGAATTGTAGATCTACAGGACTTAAGTTTACCAAGGACTTAACCTTCTTCATCAGATATCAACAGATTTGGAACAAAAAGGTCTTCTCTTCACCAGGATTTAAGATGTGAATGAGCTCTCCAAATGCGAGGTTGATGAAATGATTGTGGCATATGATCAGCAGCAGTACATCTATATATTGGCATCAGATAGTATTCATTACAAATACCTGATCATTTGAGACAAGAGATGACAAGGTTCTTGGATAAGGAGACAATTCTTGGATCAAGAAAAGATGAGGATGACTGACTGGAGGAACACCGAACAAAAATGGAGACTATTTGATAGGGGGAGCACATCACAACCGTAGGTGAAAAGGAGTGAAAGCTAAGAAGTCAGCAGAATAAGAAAAAGGGGGCACTACAGGAAAAGATTTGCAAATTTTCATAGCAACGATTGACTTTCAAATGGGTCTTATATCAAATGTTTAGAAACATCCTGATGCGGACTCATTGTATGTGGTAGAGATTGATGTTGGGATGCCAACTAAAAGGACTATAGTCAGTGGGCTTGTTAAATATATCCCACTTGAGAATCGAAAGGTGTTAACTATGGTGTTAGCTACTTCAAATGATGATCATACCATTCTGGAATTAGTGCCTTCACGGTTGAAATTTCTTGGATTTGGTGATGAACCAGATGGGGTTCATAATGGTCCTTTGCGAAATGACGAAAGTGTTGTTTCTGATGACTCTTCATCTTATCAGGAGGATATCCTATAATATATGCAAACTTGTTTGAATTCACAACAAAAAGAAATGACCAAGTAAACATTTCATGGAATGTTGAGGGTTCAACACATTAGGTTCTATAACCAACTACTTTGTACCATAGTTGAATTCCTGTTGAGCCGCCATTTGATGAACATGGTCAATGTTCATATCCAGTGCAGCGAGTGTTCAGAATATTTTGCCTAGCCAATTTTGGCTAGTCATTTTTATTTGTATGCTGAAATCACCATGCCCCATGGGGTTTTTGTAATAAAGTGTGTTAGTAGGGCTTTTGAGTGGCTCGGTCCTCTAAGATGTAGATTAAAACTATGGTATTCCGGGGAGTTTTTTTCCTTGTCGATTATGCTTTGCCTAGAGCCGAGTATAATCGATGAATTTTTCTCCCGCTTCCTCCAAAGCTAGAATGTTTGATTTTGAAATTTGGGCCTTGGGGGGTTATTAGAGTCCAACTGATAAGTATGAACCTATTAGACACTAGTTGTATGTTCTATGGTCATTTCCTAGGCCCCGGGATACATAAAAACAATGTTCGAAAATTTTTTTCCCGGACGCGTGGTGATTTTTTATTTTTTATTTTTTGACTATAGAAAATTAATTAAAATTTTCAATTAATTAAACCATTTTGACCATGGTTTAATTGAAAATTTTCATTTTGTAATAATTAACTAGTCTCGGGGTTGTTTTTGACAAATAAACACTTATTTTCTAAGCCAAAACACTCATTTAACCCCTAGACACACTTATCCTAAGTTTCGGACTATTATTTGGCCTTGGAATTAATATTTTCTAAAAAAAACCAAAAAAATGAGAAATATTAATTAAAATAATAAAAAATATTAAAACGTAGAAAATCAAAATATCTCCAAAAAAGACCAAATTGAATAAAGTAAAGGGCTAATTAGCTCGACAAAAAGCATCTGGGATGATTCCAATCAAGTCTAGACTGATTTGAATCAGTATGAGAGAGCTATAGTGAACTTCACTTTGGGATTTGCGCCCCTCTCCATGCATGGACGTTTTTCCTTCTTTGGCACGTTTCTATTGGTCGGGTGATAAAACCGAGGAGGATTGAGGCCACCTCACCCCCCCCATTACCCCACCACTCAGTTACAACTTAGTTGCAGCTCAATTCAACTCTGAATCAATTGCCAGAGCTTCAGTCTGATTTAGGGTTTTAGTCTCTCTCTTTTTGTATAAATAAGGGTCTTTTTTTCCCATTTGGATATGGAGAATTTGCAAGAGAACTCTTCCAAGATTGTAACCGATATTTGATAATGGAATAAAGTGACTTTGGAGGTCTATGCGTGGGCTTTTTGCATGTGATTTTCATCCTGCCAGGTGATCTCGTTCTTACCCTACTCTCTCTATTTTAGTAAATATTTGATCAATGTTAGCTCATGAGGGCTATAAATCTAGCACGGTAGGGTATCCATTTAATGTCTTAATTTGGTTATCTATGCAATATTCATTATATGTTTGAAGCGGGCAAGAAGTAGTTAGTTATACCAGTGCCTTTCAAGTATTAATTTTGATTATTACATCCTAGCATTTGATCTCGTTTGCTTGTATTGAGTTGTTTTGGATTCAAGAATCTCCAAAGGAGGAGAGGTTGAAGCTCAACCGGTTTCTCATCAAGAGTTATTAATCTAATGCTTTCACCATGCAGGTTCTTCAGAGCACTTAATCCAACTTCAAAAACACAGCTAAAAAGGGGCTCTTTCTTACCTCTCTTAATCAAAACTAAAAAAGTCTTTTCTTTGGCTATAAGATCCACCCTTCCTTCTTCTTCTTCTCTCTCTTTGTCCTCTTTATCCATTTCTTCTTTCCTCTTTTCAGCTTGCTTCTTTTGCCCTCACTCTTTTACCTGTTTGCTCATGTTTTTCCCTCTTTGATTTATCTGTTTTCACCCTATTTTCCCTCTGCTTTTTTGCTCTCTTTTTCTTCACTCTTCGCTGCCTTCTTTCTCCTTTTGTTCGCAGCCATACTTCCCTTTGTTTGATTGTACTATTTGTCAAAATTTTGCAGCCAACTTTCCTCTCAGTTGGCTGCCCTCTTTCACACCCATTTTCAGCCATTTTTGACACCTTTGCATCTACTTTTTGGGCACTTATTTTCAGCTTTTTTCACTCTCTTTTCACCCTTATTTCCTCTTTCTTTAAGCTTCCTTCCTTCACTTTTGTTGCAGCCATCTTTCACTTCTTGTTGGCTGCCCCATTTCTTATTTTTTTCAAGCCTCTTTTCCCTCTTTGTTGCATTATAATTTTTGCCTAGTTTTGCTTCAAAAAACACTAAATTTTTGCATTAAAAAAGATTTATTTTTGCACTTAGATTAGTTTATTTTTGTCTAACAAATCATGGGTGCATGTGTACTTGTTCGTTTTGTGCAGACATCGAAGAGGAAAAGTGAACCAAGATGGAGTTGAAGATTGAAGAAATTGCAAAAACCAAGAAGATAAATATCAAGCATAATTTGCATCCTTGTAAAAGCCATTAAGGATTCTTTCTTTAGTTTTCTTTCTTGCTTTCTTTTCAATGATTAAAATCCCTCTTATTGTAATCATTAATAAAAAAGGACTAGTGGGGTTAAGCCTCCCACACTTTTTCTACTTCCCCTATTTGGGGGAAGTGTGTCTTGTCTTTTCCTTACCTAGATTAGATTGCATGCTAGATTTAGTTTGTTTTCCACTAATTGCTAGTTTTAATCTTCGCTTGCATGCTTCTTATTTCATGTGTTTTTTTAATTATTCATAAAAAGAACCCAAAGACTCTTGAACTTGTCATAAGACAAGTTAAGAGCACTCTCTATCGGAGAGCACTTGCATTGCATTATCATAGTTGGTTAGATAAGACTCTTGAATCTCACTAGAAGGTGGATCAAGAGCACTCTCTGTCGGAGAGTTGTGATTGTTAATAAAATTTGCAACTCACATTCACTCTTTAAAATTGGAACTTACCATTCTACAATGTGTATGCTCTACTCGTACGGGATACCCAGAAGCATTGTAACTTGTTAATTCTCATGCTCAACTCCAAGTAGAACCATAATAAAATTTACCACTTTCCCCAGGCGAAAATCTAACGCCTAGATTTAAGCCGTTCCGGTGGCAAAATATCTAAAGGAAGCAGGAACACCTGGTTAGTGAGCTCGAGGCACCAGTCAGGCTACACCCTTGTGGTGTAATGTTGAACATAGCTTCAAAGACTCCGGACCAGCTTACACATTCCTTGCGGGTAGCTGCATCGGTTAAGGGTTTTGGACATATCTCCCGTACCGAAAGGTATATCTTGGAGATCCCCTTCCCATTTAATAATCAACCTCACTCATTAAAATACACAATAAAATTTTACCAAGAATCATTTGCGAAACGATCTCACAAACATCATAGACTTGTATTTTAGCATCCCTAACATTTTGACTCTATTTAAGGCACTGGTCTGTTAATTTTCATATTATCTTGTTTGGACCATTTGTCCATTTACTTCTAAGTTATTTATGCGTGGATGCTCTAATTTCTGTCTTATTCATATCATGTTTTGCAAATAGCAACATGGATTGCGTAATTGGTTATTGTGTATATCAAAAAACTCCTAAACAACACTAATTCTCATCTTCCATCTAAGAACACTTTAAGCAAAAGCCTTAGACAACCTTTTTAGGGACTATCCACATTGGCTTCGTTAGGAGTTAGCCTAAATGAAGGAGTTGGGATCAGGTGACAGCGCTTGGCTCTTTGCTTGCCCCCAAGGCCACACCTTTCCCACTTAGGGAAACAATAGTGCAAAAGATTTATGCTGATCGTGTGCATTCGACGGAAATGAAGGAAAAACTTGAGATAATGGAAGATAAGCATCTAGCCCAAATGAGAGAAATGTAGAACAAAGTCATTAGTATGGAAAGAGCACAGTCACAGCCTGCCCCTAGAACTTTCCCTCCAAAAGTAAATTGGCAAAGAAAAGCACCCAACCATGAACAGAGGCCTCCTCATCAATTGGAAGCTGCTAACATGGTTGAAACTTACACGCCATTTTGTAGAGCATGTGAAGACTTTCATGAGGAATCTACTTGCCATTATGCATGCCATGTTCAAGAACATGGTTTTCCAGAAGGTTGTGGGCCCAAAGCGTCATCAAGCGAGCCTGAGTATATAAACAATGTTGGTGATATGCATAATATTTCCAAAAAAAGTTGGGGAGAGGCGAAACAACATAGTCAAAAAATTGATAATTTGACGAAGTGTTTCGGTGAAAAAACTTCAAAGGAACAGGTTAACAACATGCAAAAGTTCAAAGGTGTTACCTACCAGAGGAAAGCAAATGAGGGACCTTCTACACAGAATACTCCTAAGGTAACAATTCCAAAAGATACTAATAAATCAACTTATTTAGGCTTTGATTTGGGTAATTGGTTGGTTAATGCTAAAGTTACAGTGCCTATTTTAGAATTATGTAAGATACCTGTACAGAAAGAAAAACTCTTGAAAATCTTAGACTCCCCAACTGATTCGAGTCCTTCAACACCTTTAGAGCCTCTCTCAAATCCTCCAAAGCCTTCCACCCCTAAGAAGGTCACTTTCTCTAACACCGTAGAACGAACCTCAAACAATGTTTATGCTGATCCTCCTATAGTTCTACATACTAGGGACCCAAGAAAAGAATATCATCCCCCTTTCTATGTATCATTGATGATGGGTGATCTTCTTCTACATAATTGTATGTTAGATTCAGGATCTAGTTCCAGCATCATGACTAAAAAGGTCATGCAGCAGCTCAACTTCAAAACTACAAGACCGTACCAGAATGTATGTGCCATGGATTCTAGAACGGTTGAGGTTGAAGGAATGATTGAAAATCATTTGGTTAGGTTGGCCAAGTATCCAGACATCCAGATTACCATGTACATCCTTGTTATCGATGTACCGGATAAGTGGGGGATGTTCCTTTCTCGGAAGTGGGGTGCCACTTTGGGAGGGTCAATCCAAATGGATTGGACCTATGCCACTGTGTCGTCATCAGAGTTTTCACTTGTTAAATTGTATTCAGAGAAAGAGAAAAGGTACCATGTTGAAAATCCTCAAAATCCATTAAACCAATATGTGTATAACTCTGATGAGCATGGAATCTATTAGGTTAACTCCACCTTTTTGGCCCCTATTCAAGAAGAGATTAAGGATGAAAAAGTTGATGAGTTGTGGAGGATGAATTTTGACGGTGCATACTCTAGAGCTGGAAAAGGGGTTGCGGTTGTAATAACTTCACCTAAGGGTAGGATTTTCAACTTTGCTTTTAGGTTAGAGTTTAAGGCCACCAACAACGTGGCAGAATACGAAGCACTTCTACTGGGTATTGAAATAGCCAAGGACATGGGTATAAAATTGCTAAGCATCAAGGGTGATTCAGATTTAGTAGTCCAACAAATCAAAGGCCAATTTGCATGTAAGTGTCAAAGACTAAAGAAGTATAGAAATGCAATTTGGGACACCATGGAATTCTTTGATGCCTTAAACATAGAAGCAATCCCTAGAGATCAGAATAGTGCATTCGACAAGTTAGCGGTTTCAGCATCAACACTTCAACCATCGGAAGAAATGTTAGGAGGTGACTGTCCACTCGAGATAAACTTTAGACCATTTGTACCCGATAATGTTGAACATTGGCAAGTCTCTAAGGATGATGAACAAATCTTAAAGTTTATTAACAATATAGATGAGTTCTCGAATTTCAAAGCAAATGAGTAGGAGTAGGGTAAAGAGTATTAGGAAGAAGGCAACCAGTTCAACAATCCTGTGCCGCGTGGCTTCGTAGCCTTAGAAAACATCTTTGACAAACAAGATAGGAGGAAGAACAACATTGATCAAATGAAGCCGAGAGACTACATTGAAGTAAACATTGGGTCAGAAAACGAACCTAAAATGATAAAATAGGAAAAGGAACCTCAGAAAAGGAAAGGAATGACTTAATCAATCTTGTGAAAGAATATAGGGATGTGTTTGCTTTTACTTATGATGAATTAAAAGCATATTGGGAGGATGTCTTTTAGCATACCATCCCTCTCAAGCCTGAATGTCAAAAGGCCAAACCTTTTCGTCAAAAACTTAGACAAATAAATCCTAAGTTGGCCCCTATTGTGAAGGAGTTAGAGAAAATGTTAGCAGCAGGAATCATAGCTCCTACCAGACATTCAACGTGGTGTTCCAACTTAGTTGTCGTTAGAAAGAAGAATGGGAGTTTGAGGATATGCATAGACTTCAGAAACCTAAACATTGCTTGTCAGAAAGACAATTATCCTCTTCCCAACATAGAGACGCTCCTCCAACGGGTCACTGGCTCTAGTATGATGTCCATGCTTGATGGATTTTCAGGATACAACTAGGTTGTTATCCAGGAAGAAGACAGACATAAAACCACATTCACAACCCCTTTGGGTACATTTGAGTACTTAAGGATGCCTTTTGGCCTTCTTAATGTTGGGGCTACTTTCCAAAGGGCCATGGACTATGCCTTCAAGGAGTTAATTGGTAAAATCATAGAAATTTATTAAGATGACTTAACTGTTTTTTGAAAAGAAAGATCCATCCATGTCAGTCACCTTAAGCAGGTTTTTGAACAATGTAGGAAATATGGTATTTCCTTAAATCCAACCAAGTATGTCCTTGGCATTGATGAAGGGAAGCTCCTTGGACACATTATCTCCAAGGATGGTGTCAAGATTGACCCTGAAAGAATAGAAGCCATCCAGAAAATACCTCTCCCTAGGAATGTGAAGGCCCTCCAGTCTTTCAATGGACACATCAACTTTATCAAGAGGTTCATTCCAAATTTGGTCAAACTCATGAAACCCATGCAAGCACTACTTAAGAAAGATACTAAGTTTGTATGGACTAATGAGGGGAGGGAGGCTTTTGCCACCATAAAAGATGCTATCACCAAGTCTTCAGTCTTAGTCAGCCCAGATTATTCTAAAGACTTTATGGTTTTTTCCTTTGCATCAGAGGATACAATTGCCGGTGTTTTGCTCCAAAAGAACTTCGAAGGGTTCGAGCAGCCTATTGATTTTATGAGTAGAGCTTTACAGAACTCGGAATTGAAGTATACTATCATGGAAAAGCAAGCCTATGCCTTGGTTAAATCTCTAAAGCATTTTAGGACTTACATTGGCTATTCAAAGGTCATAGGGTATGTCCCCCATGCTGCTAAAAAGACATCTTGTCCCAATAGGATTGCTTAGGAATATGGGGCACATGGGTATCTAAAATTCAGGAATATGATTTAGAGATTAAACCAACTAAGTTAGTCAAAGGACAAGACTTGGCTAAGATGTTGACCCAGACTAATGAAAAAGCAATAGACATGATTTGTGAAAACACCAGAGCCGAGCCAACCATGACTCCTGCATTGCAAGATCTTCATAACCATTGGTATTCAGACATCATATATTTCCTTCTCCATCTCACCTGCTCGAATCACCTCAAAGGACACAAATGCCGGGCATTAAGATTGAAAACCGCTAGATATTGCCTCACTCAGGAGGGTCTGGGTTGGAAGAACCCGGATGGAATCATACTTAGGTGCGTAAATGAACAAGATTCCAGGAGAATCTTGACTGAGTTTTGTTACCACCTAAGTTGTACTTAGTGGTTTTTTATCAAGTGAGCCTGGTGAACTGGACAAGGATAACTTGTTCGAACTTCAGAGAACCTTCAGTCTTGC
>LPNX011010281.1:80540-97818 GCA_001517045.1 Pseudotsuga menziesii
TTAAGAGTGCTTTTGGGCATATTTTAGTCTAATATGCTCGCTGGTTTTTAGCAGGTTTGACAGAAGAGAAAGGAAGCTGCTGTTCGAAAGTGGCCTCAGGAGCGTTCAAATCCCCCCAGGGGTCTCCCATTTGACTAAAACCTTTAATTTTCGCACTTTGTAAGCTCTTGATTTCACTCTGTATAAGGATCAAGAGGAATTATATCAGTTCTCTGATATTGTAACCGCTGTTAATAAAAATAATTTTTGAATAGGCTCTTTCGAGCCCATTCCCCATCCCCCCTAGGGGGATTTGCGTCGGTGTCCTTTTTGTTGCTTTTTGCTCATCCCTTTTCAAACTAGCATTGATCTAATCTGCATGGTAGTATACTTTATTTCATTATCAATTTCATATTCCATATTTTATATTTCAAAGTAATCTTAATACTTACTCCACGACTTCCCGAGTGACCCGAAAGGGGAAAGAGATTCGTGGTAGGACTAATTAGAAAACTAGAATTGTGTATCTGTTTTCTTTTCTATCATTTGTTTTTTTCAGCTATTATAAAATTAACCCCTCCTCGATTCCCCGATTAAGATCCACTTGGATCGAAAGAGGTTCCTGGGGGGTTTTCTTTTAAACAAGAACACCCAATTTAAAATTTACTAAAATTGACAAGACTCCGATGTGTATGCTCTGCACTTGGCTGCGGTTCGTCCGATCAGTCAAGCTGTATCAAAAGCACTTGAGTGACTAGAATAATTAGGACTCACTCTCCCAAATTTACAAACCATCAGGTGAAAATCCAACACCGAGATCAAACCTTTACGGTGGCAAAATACCCAAAGGAAGCGAGAACTTCTGAAAAGTGACCTCGGGGCGCCGATCTCTGTCACACCCTAACGGGTGCGTTATGAACAATAGCCCCAGAGACTCCATTCAGCCCACATATTCCTTGCGGGTAGCCGTGAAGCTTTAGTTTTGGACATACTCCAAGTACTTTTGGGTATATCTGGAGTCCCCCCTTCGCCTAATTGTAATAAACTCACACCTCAATTTTAACTTAAAACGTACCAAGAGGCAATTGCAAAACATTCACTCTAAGCACATGCAAGTACATTGATTCTATTTTTTGACTCCATTCTAAGGCACTGGTTATTTTCTTGCTATATATTTATATTGTGTCTCAGCATTATGCTTTCGTGCGCTCATCTTTGTATCTTATCATCTATGGTTGTTTATAGTTAAATCTCAAACTCCTAAGTAACTCTTTCAGTTTAACATCACTATACTAAGTAATTATCCTTAGTAACTCAATAGGGTCTACCCCCCTTGGCTTCGTTAGGAGTTGAGCCTAAACGGAGGAGTCAAGAACAAGGTGACAGCCTTGACTCGAGACTTGCCCCCAAGGACACACCGAGTGGCTTGAAGATTTCTGCCACGTGACCCAGGTGTGTGAAAGGCGGCAACATTTTTTGGCGCCGTTGCCAGGGATAAATCTTTTTATTCCCAAGTACGACTTAGCTTAACTTTTTTCCAAACAACTAAAAAGATAAAAAAACTTTTGATTGATCTAGTCTTTAAAAAACCTAAAAATTAAAACTCGATCCATCTGGCGACTCCACTGTCTAACATCCCTTCAAGAATTTCTACCCGAAGAAACCGCCGACAATTATTCAATCCTCTCCCTGATCCCGAAGGGTTTATTAGGGAAAGATTGAATAGGCAGACTTCTCATAGAAACCTTGAAGATTTAGGAGACCAATCCCTCTCAGATATCCATCACATATTTGTAGAGAGTCATGTTCACTAATCTCAAGAAATGACGGAATTTTTCAAACCCCTTGACTTTTCTCAGATAGCAGGTAGTCCTCATGACATTCCGAATGATGCTATCAAGAAGCTCCCCATATTTCAGGGCAATAATGCCATCACTGCCAAGTCTCACCTTCGAAAGTTTGAAAAGCACCTGGTCAGTTATTGCAATGATGCTGCCCATGACCATGATGATGTCAAAATGACGCTCTTTGCTTTATCCTTGGAAGATGATGCTGAAGAATGGTACTTCGACCCATAGTTTTAAAAATCGGAATCGGACTCGGAATCGGTCGAGGTTCAACTCGGAATCGGAATCGGAATCGGTAATGAATCGGTCATAAATCGGCCGATTTGAATTTAATGAATCGGTTTGTTAAAAAATACATCAAATACTTAAATTTTAAAGGAAAACAACATTTTCAAGATTATAATCCATGATTCCAAGGCATTGAAGACAAATTAACCAAAATCTACTCATGTATATACCATATAAGAGTCAATATATCAAAATGGTACAAAAGGGTAAATGTAGTAGTTGGTCACACAAAAGGGTAAATAAGCCCCCCATGTCCGAAAGATTAGCAACTAGTACACAAGAGGAAGAAAATTGTACCAGTAAAAACTCTATAGTTTAATGTTCACCAAATGGATATTGTATCCATATTTATTCAGAGATTAGTTTGCCGATTGACAAATTTCTCTCAAACATTAGCCAGAATTTCACATAAAAATTACCTAGTCTAACTATATTCATTAAAATATGCAGGAATAATAGTAAATGATGTGATTTGTTTATGACATTTTTGTATGACATATAAGTAACTCTTGCTATATAACGTTGAAGAATCACTGCCTCTATTAATATAAAACAATTCCTTCTATAAAAGATTTTCCTGGATTGTGCATAGTTGTTCATAGTTATTTGTATGAATGACGTACTCTAAGTTTATCCTTCTAGGTTTCCCCATATTAGTTGTTGACTTGGGTATTTCATAGTTTCTTGTTTCTAGACATGCTCTAGAAATGCTCTAGACACTACCATTTTGCTGTGGTTACTTGTACTTTTAATCCCACTCACCTAATCTATTGCACTGTATAATATAGTAGTCTAAAGGTGCTGAAAAATCAAAAATTTGCAGAATAATGAAAAGTTTTAAAAATTTTGCAATATCGAAAATAGAATAACAAGTCAGAAAACAAACAGAATAGTACAATTCTCTTAACATGCATATCATCGGTATTACAGAGCTGCAGCAATGTTGAATGATCATTCCAATAACAAAAGGGTAAATGAAAAAAAAAAATTGGCATTTTTCCAAACCGGACCGGTCAGGTTCGAAACCGGCCGGTTGGATCGGTTAGTTACCGAACCGGACCGGTTTGGTACCAAACAGGCCGGTTCGGTAACTAACCGGTCCCTGATCCGGTTAACCAACCGATTTGACCCGGTTTGGTTCCGAACCGGTGAACCGGCCGGTTCCGATTCCGGTTTGAACGATTTTTAAAACTATGCTTCCAGCTTTCAAAAGCTATTGGATGACTCTCTTGCATCAAGATTGCTCCTATCCCGAATCCTGAAGCACCACACTCAACCACAAAGGGTTTTGTGAAATCAAGCGTTGCTAATACTGGCGTTGATGACATAATGTCTTTCAATGCTTCAAAACATTTTTCAGCTTCATCATTCCATCAAAATGAAATTTTCTTCGAAAAATCTGTTAGAAGGGCAGTCTTATGGGCGTAATTCTTCACAAATCTTCAATAGTATCCTGTCAAACCTAGAAATCCTCTTAATTTCGAGATGTTATATGGTTTGGGCCACTGAATGATTGCCTTGATCTTACTGAGAACAACTTTGACTCCTTCCTTCGAAATTATATGGCCAAGATAGTCCACTTCTTCTTTTCCAAAAGTGCATTTTGACATTTTTGCAAAAAATTGATGTTCCTCCAAGATGGTGAGTACTTGATCTAAATGTCAGACATCCTCTCTCCAAGTTTTGCTATATATGAGGATATCATCAAAAAATACTAATACGAACTTTCGCAAATATGGCTGGAACAATTCGCTCATTGCGGCTTGGAAAGTGGTTGGAGAATTAGTTAAACCGAAGGTTATTACCTTGAACTCGTAATGGCCCTCGTGGATACGGAAAGCAATTTTTGCTATGCCTTCTAATCTAACCTTGATTTGGTAATACCCCGATCTCAAGTCTAATTTCGAGAAGTACTTAGCTCCATGAAGTTCATCCATCATCTCATCGATGAATCGGATAGGGAATTTATTCTTAATTGTTACCTTGTTGAGACCTCTATAACCTATGCACAACCTAAAAGATCCATCCTTCTTTCGAACTAGCACTACTGGAGCTGCATAAGGGCTTCTACTCTTTGAAATGACTCCACATTTTAACAAATCTTGGGTTAATCTTTCGATCTCTGTTTTATGGTGATGTGGATATCTGTACAGTTTGATATTGACAGGTTTTGCTCCTGGTTCTATCTCAATCATGTGCTCAATCTTCCTGTTTGGTGGGAGCTCCATCGAAAGCTCTTGGAACACCTTGTGGTGTTTTTGGATTAGCTCTTGTATCTCTGGTGGTTTGTAGTCATCTCCCTCACATGTTAGCAACTTCATCTCTTGACATTGAATTATGTAAGCAGGTGCTCCTTTTCGAATTAGCCTTTCCATCTGATGTGATGTAACCAATTGAGTTTGGGGTGGTTGAAAACCGTACAATTTGTACTTTTTTCCTAGCCATTTGAACTTGATGAAGTGCTCTTGATGGTTAGCAGAGTAAGTACCCAATGTTTGCAACCATTGGATTCCCAATACAACATCTACTCCTCCAAGAGGTACGGCAAAGAAGTTGGATTCTAGATTATACTCTTGCATTTGTAATTTAACCTTGTGACATTTTCCCACATTTTCAATCTTCTTGCCATCTACTACCATAACCTTCATGTTAGGCATTGGGAAAACAAATAAGTTGAATATCTTAGCAAGATTGACATTAATAAAGTTATGGGTACTACCAATATCTATGAGAATCGAGACATTGTTGTTTTTTATATGTCCCTTTAGCTTCAATGTTTGTAGTTGGGATATCCCTGTAATGGTGGCTAATGATATCTTTGGTGTATCATCTTCTAGTTCTGAGTGGAAGTCATGTTGATTTCCTGGATCCTCCTCACTTGACTCTTCACTTTCCGAGACTTTTTCTTCTTCTTCGGCTTCGCAAGCATACAGCTTTTGGGGGTTGCTCCTTTACAAACATTTATGCTTAGGATCCCATTTCTCTCCAGAATATTTGCACTTTCCTTCCTTCATCCTTTGGGCTTCTAAACTGGGTTTTGCTCCTTCCCTTAGATGCGACACCCATATTCATTGATTGGGGAGGATTCCTCTTGGAGTAGTTTTTGTCGAAGCTAAGTTGAGCGGATCTTTTAAACTTGTTCTCGATGATCTTAGCCTTTCGTCTTGCCTTCTCCATGGTAGAAATGTTATGTAATTCTAACTCATTATGAATGTGCAGTTTTAGTCCATGTATGTATGTTTGTAGGTGTTGGTCATCGGTTAGTTCTGGAACTCGAGTTGCCAAAGCTTCACATTCACAGGTGTACTCATCTACACTACCTTTTTGCTACAATCTTGTGATCTTGGCAAAGAAGTCTTTCTCAGTTACGCCTTAAAACCTCTTAAGAAGGTCGTTCTTAAAGTTATTCCAACTAAAGGAACAGACCCTGGTTGTAGTCTTCCACCACATGTACCCATTGTATGCATTACCCTCCAATTGCATGGCGACGTATTTAATCTTCTCGGTATCGTAAGGTATGTTATGGATATCAAAATATTCTTTTGCTTTATTGATCCATGCGATGCATTGCTTTTCGTCACCATCAAATTTGGGTAATTCTAGTTTTACACTTATCTGGTACCCGTGTCTTAGGGAATTGATATTGATGGAATGTTAAAGAAAGGGACTTTATGGGGTGGCGTCATATCGTGTTGTCCTAGTGTTTTAGGCATACTTGGATGAGTTGTATTGAAGGGGTCTAGAGGTGGGTTATAGCTAGGTGGGGGAAACGAAGTGTGTAGCGATGATCCGACCAAGATATTGTCGAGATACTCTTGAGTTTTCTTTTGATCTGTCTTCAATGCACTGATGCCTTGCTCTATTCCTGCCTTAAGCCCTGTGATGGTTGACGTCAAAGCATTATTATTTTTGTCGATTTCCACCTTGAGCTCTGCATACTTTTTGTTGAGTTTTTCATCCAATTGGTCCAATCTAGAGTTGACATCTCCCACTTTTGTGACTACTGGAATTTTCTCTATACTAAATTTTGATTTATTCTCGTTGGTTGTACGTTCCCAGCCAGCCAAGATTTTTTTTAATTATATAATAATAATAATAATGTTATTATTATTATATAAAAAAAATTAGTACTTTTTTATTAATTTTTGTGTTGTTTTGGTATGTGTGTAGGTTACGTGGAGTTGGGAAGGAGGGCAGCGCAGGTATGGAAGGTTGGAGGATCGGAGGTGGAGGGAGGAGTTGAGTGGGCTGGCGAGTGGGAAGGGGGAGCCGAGCTGAAGAGGAGGTGGCGTGAGGATTGTGTGCAGGTTGTGGGAGTGAAGGGAGACGGGAACGTGAGAGGGATGTGGTGGAAGTGAGGGAGTTGTTGAGTGGTGCAAGAGGGGGGCGTAAATGTGGAGGACCGTGAGGAGCTCGCAGTAGTGGGAGGAGCGACGGTTGGAGCTGTAAATTTTCCTTTAATATTCAACTAGGGCTAAACAGTGCATGCAAAATATCAATTGATAACCACACATGAATATCTTTTACAGTATGCAATTGAATATAACACTGAGAAATAAATCACAACATCACATGACAATATTGACACTATTATTTTGCGTATGGAAACCCTCGGAAAAACCCAAGATGGGAAAACTGGTGCAGTAGTCAGATATAGATTTTATTATGAGAAAATATGGAACTTTTACAATCACTGCAAATTCACCCAAACTTGGCGAATGCAGCACCCAGCAGAATCACTCGGCAAATCCCAGCTAAACCTCAACACCCTCCTGTGTGAGTGTACAGCCCAACTGTACGAAGATCGAGGATCCTGCTACTCGCTCCTCCGTCTTCTCAGCTAAATCCTCTGTCCGACTTTCTCTCCCTGTCTGTATCCTATCTCTGTCGGAATATAAGTGTGTTCTCTCCACCAATTGATCTCTCTTTTATAACTTTAGGTAAAGCGAAAACCTTAATTTCACTTTCACTTTAACTAGTGGTAAAGTAAAAACCCTAATTTCACTTTCACTTTAACTAGTGGTTCACTAAAGTTAATTTAGATCACTTTAATTTATTTTCCAAAGTAAACTTAGGAAAAGTAATTTAAATATAACCGGTTTCCTAATTTAAGTCTTCTGCATGCAAGAACACATGCATGCAGGAAGACCTTCCTTGTTGCTACTAGTTTAACAGGAGCAACACGCGCATGAGCAGCACGCGTGGAAGGGCGGACGCAGAAGGGTGGCGGGGAGGAGACGGGGCGGAAGAATATGATCGTGAGAGCGGGACGCAAGAAAGTAAGCAGCGGTGGACGTGGTGGATGGGAGATGGATGGGAAAGCGGGAAGAGGTGAAGATGGGAGTCGCGGCTACAGAGAAGGAAGCGGGGATGTGGGAGAGGACATGCGGGAAGCAGCGAGGGAGGAGGACGCGGAAGCAGGTGGGGAACGGCATAGTGGCTATGCAGTGGTGGACGTGGAGGAGTGTAGGAACAAGGATAGTGACAGCAGTGGACTGTACGAACGACTGACGACGGCTGGTGCAGCAGCGTCCAGCAGGCTCTAATACCAATGCAACAGCAGAAGAACTCAAGGAAGAAAAAATTTAATGTATTTATTAAAAATCTGATATATGAAAATTACAATAGGTCTTTGGCTTATATAAGCCTTTAAGTGACTGTTCGTAGAGTCACATTGGTTCTTAATAATTTTGTTATGTATATCTACATTTTTTATATATTGTTATTTATTTATATTTTTACATTTTTAATCATTATTTAATGTATATAACAGATATTATATTTTAATTGTTTCCAAATTGATATTAAGTGTAAATAGACCATAGAAAAGAAAGAAACAGGTGAGAAAATCAAGCAGTCTTTAAGATGCCACTAAATTTTGACTATCCTCTCAATGAAATCTCAGTGGAAAGCATACAAGAAAATGCTATTGAACATTGGCAGATGGACCCTTTCTTGAAAATGTATTGTCAGGACTGCTAACTGAAGTTTTACTGGGATAAATTGGTAAAAATACAACAGCCAGTGCATAGACTCCTTCTCCCTGGATCCTCCCTCCTATCATTGTAAAGATTTCACTTTCCATTCACATTGGAATCACTTCCCATGGATCGCATTACCACAGGTTTTCTCAGTTTCAAGCTACTGAGACTATAAGTTGGTGAAAAAGAGACATCCTAACATGTGTGACTCTAATATGTCATACCTTGAGCAATATAAATATGAGGTTTGTATTTAACGATTTTGGTTACTCTAAAGAGCAAGGACTTACCTTCTCTCAGGTTCTGTATCAAAGGCTTGAAATAGTTCGCCTGTGCCATTTGCACTACATTCTGCTCACTGTACGAGAGATTCTCCAGAACTTCCTTTGCATCCTTAGCAGCTTTAGGATTGTCACTATTTGACATTGTAACCAGGAGGAGGATACAACCTTGCCCCTTGCCAATCTGTTCACACGAAGTCATGTCCTTTGAAATCTCTAGGAGCAAATCCACGGCTTTCATACCCTCTCCAATATCCCGTGCAAGCGAGCGAACAATAAAATCAATAGCATGATCCGCCTCAGCTATTCTCACCTGTCAGGCAACTGAATTAGTGAATTTCAAAATACATCAAAACAAGTATTCTTTTTCTTCAGCACATACACCTCTACAATAAGATTAAATTCATGGTGATACTTGCACCTTAATGTAGAAAGACCTATGAATTCAATCAGCTTTCTATAACCATATTGACATCTTTCAATTAATAAGAAAATATTGCCTATTTCACATCTCAACAAAAACCAAAGAAGAAGCTTGTGATTCTCGCAGCAGTAACTTACCCTGTTATGACTGTTGTCCTTTATCAGGCTACAAAGTAATGCTAGCGTTCTGTTCCTAATCAATGGCTTATTCTGTCCAAGAAGACCAACTAAAATGCAAATGTAACCTTCTGATCCTATCCATTGTCTGTGCTTTTCTTTCTCCTCACTTAACCTTAGTAATTCATCGAGAGCATACAGCACAGTCTGCTCTTCATCAGAATCTAAATTAGGTCTCAGTGAAGCTATTGTGACCATTGTATTTCTATCCTTCCATTCTTCTATAGACCTTCGGAGTATGATATTCGGTCTGAGCTCTTTGCTGATTAGCACTTGATTAGTCATGGGACAAGTCGTGTGCCCCTCTGCAAACCATCTTTCAATAGAACTTCTATCAAATGTTTGACAAGAGGAAATCTCAACAGGATCTTCCATTACCTCATGAGAAATTGGACAGTAAAAGGATTGTAAGGGAGGCAAAGAATGACTTCCCAGAGAAAGCTTCTTCTCGTAATAGATCCGATCCCTTTCTCTGGCAGAAGATGCAACATCTGCACAACGAAGCAATCCAATGATTTGTTCCATTTGTAAAGCCTCTGCTTCGTTTTTTTTTCTCAGTATGGTATCTTCCATATCCGTTCTAAACTCTTCAAACTCTTGTTTCAAAACTGACGTATCAGTAGAAACTCCCACTACTTTAGCAATCTGCAAAAGCAATTTATTTGCATAAACACTATCAGTATGCCTTTCTCTTATCCCAGATTCAATTTTATCAACAATTTCCTCTTCTGCGACTGCTGCCTTAAACTCAGCATTCTGCATATCCTCACAAAGCTTTTCGGTTTTCTGCTTAATAACCAATGACACATCCAATGCTGCAAGAGGAAGCAAACTCAGAGCATGTCCAATTTCCCTCGTAATATCTTGCAATTGTTTCACAATATTCCTACAATTGAGAAGAAGATAAAACTTGCTCTTATGTGAACAAGTATCAATAACATTCTTTGCAGTCTTCAGTTCCCTTTCCAAAATCTCAAGAGATTTTCTAACAGTCTGAGTTTCCCTAACATTCTTCTTAGAAAGCTCTGTTAAAATAGGCCTAATATTTTCCAGATACTTGGAGAGTTCCCTGAGACTCTCTTGCTCATAAATCACATCTTTTGCTGCATGAATGGTCTCTGTGACTAGCACTAACAGTTTGGTTATCGCCTCAGACACTGGCACAAGCGCTGCATTACCAATTACTCCACCAGAAGCCAAATGACCAATTACTCCAAGAGAAGACATCATTGTTCAAGTTTGGTTGCTATGCATCCAAGGCAAAACTGCAAGAGATAGATAATTATACAAGACCTTATCCAAATTTATGGTGATTTCTTCCGTTTGGCCTCATAAAGATGTCTAATTTTAAAGGGAAGAAAACAATGTCCCCATATGAATCCAATATTATATGCGGATAATGAACACTTAGGACCCAATCTTTGAAGAGTTAACCTTTTAGCCAGGACCACTGAGTAAAGGCAATCAGGACCAACTCTTCAGCGCACAACCAGGGCATGTACTATTTCAGAGGTGAAAATTGTCTCTGAAACCCCTATATAACTGATAGCATGTCTAGAACAAACAACAAACGAAAGTCACATGCCTTGTCCCAATTCATAACTGGTTGAAGAGGCGGCCAATGTCTAAATATCGATTTATATACCATGTTTGATATATCAATCTTACAAGTTTTACAACTCAATAAAAAACTGAACCCAACTTCTTCTTGCTTACAACTTTGTTAGAGCCTTTTCGAGAAAGTGATTGGGAGAGTGCCCTGGATCACCTGAACCACTATGAGTTCCTTAATAGCCTCTGCAGACCAAGCATGGGCACTCAATGTAGTTATGTTTGAGCCTCAAACTTTGCCAGCTACAATCAAAAACCGTTCTCAAGTCTGACTGTAGGTGGAGAAATTCTATCTTAAATCGTGTGCCCGCATATCACCACAACTCATCCATTATTAAATGTGCCACCCACTAAGAATTTGCTTTTAAAGAACCTGTCTGTTTCAATCAAAGTATTAACCAAAACATGTACCTGATTCAAGTATAGTCACACCTGGTTTGCCTGGATTCCGAGCTCCGGATCCTAATTCTTTTCGCATTCGCCCAAATTATAGCCAGAACACAACCAACAGAAATTGCCCACATCGGTAAATCGCCGGAATTCCATGAACGATGCTTCCTCGAGTTTTCTGAGCCTCGAATTCGACAATGTTGGGCAGTTCTGAGTCCTTTGACTGCAGAAAATACTCGTTTAAAAGGCTCTCCACGATTTCGGAAGAACCCAAATGGCCGGAAGGACTTGTTTTTCACGCTGAACGTACTCGTTTTCTAACAGGAAGTCAAAACAGTCGTTTCAAACACTGCTGAACGATCCCACACACGGCCGGCCTAACCAATACCGTTATATACTTCAACGGAGTTCGGACACTACCGTCTTTAGGCTGGCCCTATCCACCTGTCACAGCTCTTCTTTAATCTAAAAACCCCCACACAACTGTTAAAAATCAGAACGCGCCCACACATCTGGAAAATCCGCTTCAACTATTTGAAATTGAAAGGTTATTATTAAAAATAATATAATCAAAGTTAGAATCTTATGTTCCTGGGCCATGCTTAGTCAGAGTCATTCTCCTCTTCTTCTAAGAAAGCGTTGTTAAATTGGAATGTGGATTACTACTTTGGGATCAGGCTAAACGTCAAATTATGAATAATAATTGTTCAATTTATTTTACCCAGTTATATTTAGAATTTATCCGCATATGATTTTTTAATTAGAAAATTCAACCCAGCATCATTTAAAGGAATTTTAAGTATGTACATGATTAAAAAAAAACTATATTCCTGTACATTTTGGATTATAATTTGGATTATCTGCCAAGTTTGTAATCTGATTTTTTTTTGTAGTACAGTGAGGATTTTATGAATATACATTTTGGATCATAATTTGGATGATCTGCCAAGTTTGTAATCTTTGTATCATGTTTTTTATTTTTTTCGGCAGTGGTGTGAGGATTTTATAATTCTGTATGGTATTTATTATTAGTAAGTTTTGGAAGTCAATTTAAGTATGTACAAATTAAAAATTTTATTGATTATTTATAATATTTTTTTTTTAAATATAAGTTAATTTAGAATTATAAATAAATTATTATATTAAAAATATTATTATTTTTAAAAGTTTAATCAAATTTATATTATTTTTTTAAAGAAAATATATAGTTTTGTTATAAATTATTTAACTTTAATTATTTAATTTTAATGGAGAATTATTTTATAATATTTTGACAATCTCTTTAATTAATTTATTAAATGTTGAGTTTAAACAAGGTTGAAAGTTAACACAAGTATAGATGTCTTTGTAATTTTTTGCTAGAAAAAACTATGGTAAGTGATGTGGATATCCCTAAGTATATTAATATGTGCTGGTTGTTGAGTGCTATAAACTTCATGCAAGACATCCCAGTTAGGTGAATACTCGCTCAATGTCTTTGTCCAGTCAAGTGTTGTAATCAAGGTCTACAAGTTTACACTATATATCATTCACACAAGGTTATCCTTTGAGAAAGGGTCTAAGAATAAAATATGATCATTATTAACTAAAAATTATAATCATGATCATTTTTCAAAAAATTAGATTGCGATGATATAAAAAGTTAAAGTCTTTATAAACTCTAAATTATTATCATTTTTCAAAAAATCATTTCAGAACTCTTATTATGTTCACATTTCTATCATATTTGTTAAAGAAAAGAGAGACTTTTTACGACAAATAATTTAACTCCATTAATGATTTAACTTTGATGGAGAGCTAATCTTTTGACAACTTCTTTAATTAAGTGATTTAAGTGTTTATGCTTTTGTAATTATTGCTAGAAAAAAAAAATGGTAAGTCATGTTGTTGTCCTTAAGTAAATCAACCTAGGTTAACTTGAGTGGTTGAGTGTGTTGAGATTCATGTAAGGGATTTTGGAGTCAATCACTAGGTTCCTTGCCTCAGTTGTGTGCCTCACTCAATGTCCATGTTGAATCAAGT
This sequence comes from Pseudotsuga menziesii, assembly GCA_001517045.1. Lineage (NCBI taxonomy): Eukaryota > Viridiplantae > Streptophyta > Pinopsida > Pinales > Pinaceae > Pseudotsuga > Pseudotsuga menziesii. Next base: position 93,540 of record LPNX011010281.1, read on the forward strand.
GTCATAATCAATGTCGACGAATTTACAATAGGTGTCATATACAAAATGTTATCCTTTGGGAAGAATCTCAGACTTAATCCCATCATCTAGGTCATACCACCATGGGTTGAACAAAGACCATAAAGAACATTCATTAGCAAAATTAGGGGGAAAGTAATATTGGAAGGTTACATCCATGATGTTACTAGTGAAAGTCAATGCTCTTGGTGTTATGGTTACCACCTAGCTTAAGATACGAAGTTTTAAATGATGTTGCTATGATTTCTCTTTCTCTCTTAACCTGGTGACCTTCTAAATTAATAGAAAGAAAAACATTTTTTATTATAATACCAAGCCCATAATAGATAAGTCATAGGTGGCATGCACCTTATGACGTAAAATGAACACTAATTATGTTATGGTGAAATATTTTGCAAATAGTCTTTTGATTTTATCATTTGTGATTTGTGTCCATCATTTATCATTTCAGACAAGTACAATAGGGTAGTTTAACAAATGACAAGGTATGAACTCCTTAGAAGGGTAATATTGACAATCAATGGAATTGAAATAAATAAATTTGTGTGTGTGTGTGTGCGGTGTATCATTGTTGTGAAGGTCAATATTGGTATAGAACTTCATTGTTATTGTATCTATTCTTTGTCTCTTAAGATCTTTGTGGTTGTAGATTTGACTATGCTATTCTGATATCAACATAGGATAAAAATAATCTAAAAAACTCATTTTTTGTTAAAGTTTTAAGTAGAAAATTCAACAATTTTTTTTTATGCCGGGCAAGTTAGAGTTCCAAGGGCATAGTTCTTCGATGACCTCAAGGTTTTGGGGAACTTTGAAGCGACCTAGAACCTTCAAAAGTGCTAAAATAGCTTGAAACTATGCTCCTTGTGGATATTTTGCTTCATTGAATTCTAATGAAAATGAATTTTTCCAAACCATTTTGGACAAAGCATATAACACATACTATAATATCTTGTGGAAAAGCAAGCTCCTAAGCATGGAGTTGTCAAACATATTATTTTATAGCATTCTTTGTAGTTGTGCCATGTGGATGCACCATGTGATGTACTTGAGCTTCATTATGGATTTGTGCTTTAAGAAACATATTGAATACACACAGTCCATGCATTCATCCATATTGTCTAGGTATTATATTGGGCCTCACCTTCATTACTCGAAGTCATTGCAAGCGTATGACCTAGTTTTCCTTTGTCATTTAGAAAGAGGGAGTGCACACAACTTTCCATGTTTACATTCCATGACTTACATCTACAACCTGAATATGAGTCTCAAATGGGTTTGGGCCAAATAGCTAAGACATTGATCCTTGAGCATGGTGATCTACTTATTTAGGGTAGGTTGGTGGTTGTATAACAGTTGTTTGCCTTCTTTAGTTGTTGAGTGAAAGAGTTTGAGCTTTGCATGATGCACGTGGAAGGGATTTGTTTTGATACAATGTTCTTGTATATTATCATGAATGTGTTTATAAAAAAAATTATTAAGTTACTGATCATACGCATCTATAAGTAGGTTGGTCCTAGAGTAAGACCTAAAATTTGTTAGTTTTTGATAGCTCGGTGGCACTCCTGCATCAGGTGCCTAAGTGCAGGGGTCATTAACTTGGAGTCTCATTTATATTCTTAAAGTGACTTTAGTAATGTGTTTTTATTAAAGTACCTTTTTATGTGACTTTATGATTTAAAAGTGAGTTTCACTTTATTATGTTTTTAAAGTGACTTTAAGTCATAAAGTGTACTTTTAAATATTTAGGGTAATATGACTTTTCAAAAAGAAAAAATTTGGTGTAAAGTTCACTTAGGAGATTTAAGTGAGTGAGAGATTAGATCCCAACCATAGATCTCTTGGCCAAGATCTAATCTTGTCCATTGAAGGTGAAAAGTCATGAGAATAACCCTAATAGGGTAAATAAAGTGCATGAGACTTCATTTGGCACATTATTCAAGAGAGAACTGCTTGAGGAGGCTCGAGTTCCAAGGAGCAGCTTGGAGAGAAGAGAGAGAAGTGGAAGATGCATGAAGGGCACGATTTCTAAAGGAGTCTAGGGCACGAAAACCAAGGCAGCAAGCAACCATTAATGCTGGGCCGTACTGCTGAGATAAACACTTGATGCTGGGCACGTTTTCCAAGGAAAAGTACAGTAATAAATGCTGATATTTATTGCTGAAGTTTGCACAGAGTTCGAGGCTGAAGCTGGGCACGTTTTCCAAGGAAAAGTACAGTAATAAATGCCGATATTTATTGCTGAAGTTTGCACAGAGTTCGAGGCTGAAGCTGGGCGCGTTTTTCCAAGGAAAGGTACAGCAATGAATGTTGATATTTATTGCTGAAAAGGGCACAGAGTTCGAGGCAGATTCTGGGCACATTTCTCAAGGAAAAGTACAGTCATAAATGCTGATATTTATTACTGTGAATGGTTGCAGCATGCATGAGCACAGCTTCATGGTTGTGGTCTGAGAATGAGATAAGTACTGTTGGTTTTAAGCTGAGATTCGTACATTGTAAATTGTGCATGAGAAATTTCTGTAGTTGAAAGAGAAATTTCTGAGTTTTCCCTTCATAATAAAATATCTTCTCTCTCACTGGTTTTCCCCAAGGTGTGGGGTTTTTCCAGGGTCATATTTGACCAAAATACTGTGTCTAAAATGTGTTTTACAGTCTGCTGATTTTTAGTTATTTTCCGCTGCAAAGTTTACTTAGTTACAGTATATCAGCTTACAGATACATGAAATTTACTGCATGTGATATGTGTTTGGTTTTATGAATGTTGAAGACTGATATCAGAGTTCTACTAAGTGTTTGGGCTGAGTTTAGCTCAGATTTTTAACATGGTATCAGAGCTGGGGCTCTGAGATTTCAGTAGACTGTTGGGCAGCAGAGAAGTGCTGATTTTTTTTTATGCTAGTGCATGTGAAGTAACAGCTGTCTGTTAATTTTTTTTTGAGAGTGAGCAGAGAAGTGCTAGTTCAGTACAGCTGATATTTTTTTTTTTTTGGTCAAAGAAGGTTGAGTGTGCCTTGTTGGAAAAAGAGCAGAAGAGAATGATGGCTTGCATCCGATTTGAAGATAGGTTGGAAGGGATTTCCAACTACTTACAGTGGAAAGCACGGATGACAGCTGTTCTCAAGGAAAACAAGTTATGGGCCTTTGTTAGTACCACAATGGCTCCTCCCATAGCTGATCCTATAGCCCTTGACATACATGAGGTGAAGGAGGCCAGAACGCAGAGACTGCTTCTGGATGGTGTTAAAGATCACCTCATCCCACATTTGGTAGAGAAACTAACTGCTAAGGGGATGTGGGATACTTTAAAAATTTTGTATGAGAACAAGAATGAAAATCGTAAAATGGACCTAAAAGATAAGCTTCATGGCACTAAGATGGTGAGAGGTGAGAATGTAGCCTCTTATCTCACTAGACTCAGACATATAAAAGATGAATTGAGTGCAGTTGGTGAGGTGATTCCTGATCCCGAGCTAGTGCGAATAGCCCTAAAGGGCTTCACTAAGGAGTGGGACGTGTTCGTGACGTGTGTAGTTGGCAGAGAGAACTTTCCCTCTTGGGAAAGACTATGGGATGATTTTACTCAGGAGGAGATCCGAGAAGGGAATACTGAGCAGGTTGCTGATGAAGATAATGTGGCCCTTTCAGCTAAGGGTAGAAAGAAAAAGGGTGGCTCGAGCAGTGGAGCCAAAGACTTAAGCAAAGTAAAATGCTTTGCTTGCCAGAGTTATGGTCACTATGCTGGGCAGTGTCCCAACAAGAAGAAGAACAAGAACAAAGAAGAGCCTGAGAAAGCCTCTTCAGCTGAAGTGGGAGATTTTGCGAAGGAATTCGAGAGGGAATTCTCGCTCGTCTCAATTCTTTCAGACAGTAGTGTAGCAGAGAGTTTGGATACTGGAGCATGGTACATAGATAGCGGAGCAGCACGCCATATGACGGGAATACGAGCAGTTTTCTGAGAGTTGACAGATATTGACAGAGTTATACTGACTGAGGATGGGTATGCCGGCACCCATGCAATAGAAGGAGTTGGAAAAGTCCTATTCCAACTCGAGTCTGGTGGTTATCTGGAGGTTGGTGATGTGTTGTTTGTTCCAGAGCTGAAGAGGAACTTGGTCTCAGTTTCAGCTTTGGAGGATGACGGATACGCTTCTTCATGTGAGTGGGCATGTTTATATATATCCGGTGAGTGGGGGCTTGGGTGCAGCGAGTCTGCTTGGCATCCGTGATGGCCGGATATACCGAGTTTTGGGGCATCCGG
>LPNX011010281.1:97890-111507 GCA_001517045.1 Pseudotsuga menziesii
GATCCTGGTGAGAGATCAGACTCAGTGGCAGCAGCAGTGGCTGTCAGTGTGGAGGATTCATCCAACTCTGTGAGGAAACAGAGTTGGTATGATATGGTTCTTCAGGATAAGCAGGAGAGTGAGGAGAACTCTCAGTTCAGAGTTGTCAGACGGAGACCTTCAGCAGTTGTTCCAGTGCAGAGATCTGATAGGCATTCAGATTCAGAGGGAGCTTCAGTTATTGGAGGGAGAGATCCAGGTGGAGCTGATGACAGTAGTACCTCCCTCGCTAAGAGGGAGTGTTAGTTTTTGATATCTCGGTGGCACTCCTGCATCAGGTGCCTAGGTGCAGGGGTCATTAACTTGGAGTCTCATTTATATTCTTAAAGTGACTTTAGTAATGTGTTTTTATTAAAGTACCTTTTTGATGTGACTTTATGATTTAAAAGTGAGTTTCACTTTATTATGTTTTTAAAGTGACTTTAAGTCATAAAGTGTACTTTTAAATATTTAGGGTAATATGACTTTTCAAAAAGAAAAAATTTGGTGTCAAGTTCACTTAGGAGATTTAAGTGAGTGAGAGATTAGATCCTAGCCATAGATCTCTTGGCCAAGATCTAATCTCGTCCATTGAAGGTGAAAAGTCATGAGAATAACCCTAATAGGGTAAATAAAGTGCATGAGACTTCATTTGGCACATTATTCAAGAGAGAACTGCTTGAAGAGGCTTGAGTTCCAAGGAGCAGCTTGGAGAGAAGAGAGAGAAGTGGAAGATGCATGAAGGGCAAGATTTCTAGAGGAGTCTAGGGCATGAAAACCAAGGCAGCAAGCAACCATTAATGTTGGGTCGTACTACTGAGATAGACACTTGATGTTGGGCACGTTTTCCAAGGAAAAGTACAGTAATAAATGATGATATTTATTGCTGAAGTTTGCACATAGTTCGAGGCTGAAACTGGGCACGTTTTCCAAGGAAAAGTACAGTAATAAATGCTGATATTTATTGCTGAAGTTTGCACAGAGTTCGAGGCTGAAGCTGGGCGTGTTTTTCCAAGGAAAGGTACAGCAATGAATGCTGATATTTATTGTTGAAAAGGACACAGAGTTCGAGGCAGATTCTGGGCACATTTCTCAAGGAAAAGTACAGTCATAAATGCTGATATTTATTACTGTGAATGGTTGCAGCATGCATGAGCACAGCTTCATGGTTGTGGTATGAGAATGAGATAAGTACTGTTGGTTTTAAGCTGAGATTCGTACATTGTAAATTGTGCATGAGAAATTTCTGTAGTTGAAAGAGAAATTTCTGAGTTTTCCCTTCATAATAAAATATCTTCTCTCTCACTGGTTTTCCCCAAGGTGTGGGGTTTTTCCAGGGTCATATTTGACCAAAATACTGTGTCTAAAATGTGTTTTACAGTCTGCTGATTTTTAGTTATTTTCCGCTGCAAAGTTTACTTAGTTACAGTATATCAGCTTACAAATACATGAAATTTACTGCATGTGATATGTGTTTGGTTTTATGAATGTTGAAGACTGATATCAGAGTTCTACTAAGTGTTTGGGCTGAGTTTAGCTCAGATTTTTAACAAAATTGCTTATGATTAGCTAAGAGCTCAGCTTCCCAGACGTAAGAAAATAGGTTAACACCCAAGATCCAGAGGCATCTAGCAAGAATGGAGGTTTTCCTCCTTATGGACAACAAACAAGTTATTTCAAGTGGCATGGTTTTTCTCGAATAATGGTGATGAGGAAACTCACATCTAGGATAGTAGCTAGTGATGGATGTCCTCACCGCCAGTTTGACAACTGATTTATTTACCTTCTTTAGTTGTTGAGTGAAAGAGTTTGAGCTTTGCATGATGTGCGTGGAAGGGATTTGGTTAGATATGGTGTTCTTATATATTATCATGAATATGTTTTATAATTTTTTTATTAAGTTACCGATCATATGCATCTATAAGTAGGTTTGTCCTATAGTAAGACCTAAAATTGCTTATGATTAGCTAAGAGCTCGTATTCCCAGACATAAGGAAATAGGTTAACATCCAAGATACAGAGGCATCTAGCAAGAATGGAGGTTTTCACCCTTATCGACCACCGAGTTATTTCAAGTGGCATGATTTTTCTTGAATAATGGTGATGAATCAACTCGCATATTGGGATATTTGATAGTGATGGATGTCCTCACTACCAGTTTGACAACTGAGTTATGATAAGTTTTGTCATCTTCAAAAATATTATAATAAAAAAATAGTATCTATAAGTAGGTGTATTCATTTTTAAACATTAATTATATTAATTTATTTGGTATATTGTCAATTTTAATTGAATATTAATTTATTAGGTTTCATTCTAGGGTTCGTGGCTTAAGTTGCTCTTAATAAAACCTTATTAATGGAAGGCAACAAAAATAAAATATGTATAATTAGCTAGCTTGGAGAAAAATGGTATCATTTAAGATCCTCCAAATCCTCTATGATAGTGAGGGGAATAGAAGGGCTTGCTTATGAAAGTGGTTAATCCCTTGGCATTATCATTCTTGGTAGGAAGGCTTTTTGGTTAATATCCCAATGTAAACATGAAAGAGAGATACTCAAGGGAAAATAGAAACCTATCTATGAGGCTTTTAAACCGAGGTCAACCCCACTTAAGGTTAAACCATGATAATCATGACCTTCAATATTACAGGTTTGGGGTACAAAAAATGCCTTAGATAGGTTGGTAAGGTGGGTCATATACTTGATATTATTCTAATCCAAGAAACTATGGTGGAGGGTAGAAAAACAAAAGAATCTTTACCATCTATTCTTATAAGATGGAATTCTATGTCCTTCAATGTTGTCGATAGCTATGGAGGATTGGTAACAACATTGAATCAACATTTTAAACTTCAAAGTTTAAAACTTATTGATTCAAGGAGTCAAACATGTTTACTATCATTAGAATTGGGGAAATATTATACATATATTGATTTGTGGGCCATACTATAATAAGCAAAAATATTGGTAAAGTTTCTTTGGACATCACTTCTTGGGTGGTGATATCATATTTCTTAAAAGAGACTTTAAGTTTATTATGAGATGTGAAGAGATTTGGGGGAGTTTAGTAGGGTGGGCACCCTAGATCCTTTTCTTTTGAAGTAATTCCCTTGGTGGTGATATCATAATTCTTAAAGGAGACTTTAAGTTTATTAAGATATGTGAAGAGATTTGGGGAGGTTAATGAGGGTGGACTCCCTGGATTATCTTCTTTTGAATTAATCGGAGGATATTAATTTATGTGATCATGGTTCGATAAAAATGGTCCCATCCTAGAGGAATATGAGATTAGGGGTCGAGGGTGTTCCAAAATTATTAGACATATTTATAATATCATAGGAAATTTGTGAAAATGGGGACAAACTCAAATATTGGCTTGGATTTGGAGGGACCTCATATCATGTTACAAATTTCTTCAAATAATATAGGAATTTATAGGGCCTTTTAAGTTCAATCCTCACTTGTTATATGATGAGGAATTCTCCAACATTGTTAAGGAACGATGCAGGGTTTTTGGCATTACTCTTAAAGACTCTAGTATTTTGTAGTTCGACTCTGATATATTAGGGTGAAAAAAACTACATTACCATAGTCGAATTAGAGATTTAATGATTCCCAAAATGACATTCTTAAAGTGTAAAAGAGAATTTCTAATTTTTTTATGAAGAATAGAAATGATATTTTTCTTAAAGAGGATAAGATCACCTTGAGGGCTACATACAAAAAGAAGAGGAATCTTCTAGCCTGGGGAATATCCAAATGGAGTCAAAAGAGCCAAGATCCGAAGAGATTTAACATTGTTGACATTATATAGGTGGCAAGGTACTTTCCTAGGTTTATAGAAAAAAGATATTAATAAGTAATGTTTTCCTTTCAAACAGATAAAAGCCTTAGACCAGATGGATGGACCATATAATTCTATTAGGTTTTATGAGATGCTAGAAAAATACATCATGGTTATGGTGGAAGAATCCAAGACCTGTTACATATATAAATAATGCTTGGAAATAAATAATTATAGAAAATAATAAAAAATAAATATGAATAGCTCGAGTGGTTGAGAGTTGTTTCTTACAAGCAATAGGTCTCAAGATCAAATCCTCGGGTGGCTATGCATCGATTGTAATAATGCCTCACTCGATGTCCCTACTGGATTAGGGTCTCTAATCAAAGTCGACAGTTTACCCCATAGAAATACTTGGTTTCCCTATGTTCTCTAAATTTCGGGGAGAGGGGGGTGTTTCCATGGATGTAGTGAGCAACCAATATCCAGGGCCATGAACCACATGAAATAAATAAATATCAATAAAAATAATATAAGTTAAGACATAATAAATAATAATAATGAAAATACATGACCCTTTGTGAAAATGTATCAAGCAACCTCTTAAGTCTATTTATATGGGGCCCTCATTTGTAACAATCATTATCTTATCATATTTTTATCAAACACACATACTTTCACTACGTAAAGAAAGTGGCAATGTTATATACATAAATAATGCTAAGAAATAAATAATTAAAAATAAATAAACAAATAACCATAAAAATAATACAAGGACATAATAAATAATAATAATGAAAAGACAATTCTTTTTGTGGAAAATGTATCAAGCAACTCCATAAGTCTATTTATATGGGGCCCTCATTTGTAGCAATCATCATACTATTATATTCATGAGGTATTATTTGTCTTTCATAAGTTTTTGGTGTAGGTTTCAGCTCTTCTTTATTTGTTATTACTACCTCATCCATTGAAGTTTTATCTCTTTTTTCTATTGCATACATTCATAAAATACCCACATGGACCAATATTGTGGTCACTAATTTCAAATCCTATTATAATGTATCTTAATCCAAATTTGGATGTCATCTCGGATGCATACTTACGGTTTTTCTTGTGGAGAATAAAGGCTTTTTTATGCTGGACATTCAATGAAATTCTTAGAAAATTATATGTCACATTCCATCCGGTAAGGAGGTGTCACACCAACTTATCTTTTCAATTTCCTGAAATGGACTAGATTGGAAAACTTTTGTAAGTTGGTGGTAAGAAATCTAACATCTCTACAATAATTTCAAATTGATTCTAGGGAACTTCCATACTTCACATTTACATCTATCTGGCTGCATTGATCTGAAAGAAATTCTAAAAACTTATATTGAAGAAACATGTATTGATGAAGACACTATAAGCAAGTATCTCCAACAGTTGATCAACTGTCGTGGACTTATGACATAGAGAATGCATTATCACACAAACTAGAAGCCTAAAAATGTGCTCTTTTTTGTAATCGAGCAATTACCTTCTATTACTTTGTAAAATACAAATGATACAAAAAAAATCAATTGGTTGGTTTGCCACTCGAGAAACCCAGCCATCCAAGAGGAGTGCACGAAAAGAGTGGGAAACTAGTTCTGTTTCCCCTTGTTGACCTAGTATTATAGTCTAGAACAAATAATTTATTTTCAAAATGTAACTTGGCAACAAAACTCAAAGGCAAAATCTAACATAGGACAATCAATGACCAGACACAAAGGCTATAATGTTTTATCCTGGTTGTTCATTATATGAAGAATTTTATATTAGAACTGCGGTTATTCCATTTGTTCCTTTTGGCTCCACCTGAAGCGTGGTGTTTGTCACATCTGTCCATAGGTCGAATTTTTTATTAAGAGTGTGCAAATCCTCGTGCATTTCCCAAATGACCATCAAGAGACAGACTTGTATGTGATCATTTTCCTGAAAAGCACGCCCAAGAAGGATTTTCATTGTCATGTACGGATAAATAACCTTGGGAGAGGTAGTCACTTGAGAATGAAGATTGTCTTCAAATAATATAGGAATTTATAGGGCCTTTTAAGTTCAATCCTCACTTGTTATATGATGAGGAATTCTCCAACATTGTTAAGGAATGATGCAGGGTTTTTGGCATTACTCTTAAAGACTCTAGTATTTTGTAGTTCGACTCTTATATATTAGGGTGAAAAAAACTACATTACCATGGTCAAATTAGAGATTTAATGATTCCCAAAATGACATTCTTAAAGTGTAAAAGAGAATTTCTAATTTTTTTATGAAGAATAGAAATGATATTTTTCTTAAAGAGGATAAGATCACCTTGAGGGCTACGTACAAAAAGAAGAGGAATCTTCTAGCCTGGGGAATATCCAAATGGAGTCAAAAGAGCCAAGATCCGAAGAGATTTAACATTGCTGACATTTTATAGGTGGCAAGGTACTTTCCTAGGTTTATAGAAAAAAGATATTAATAAGTAATGTTTTCCTTTCAAACAGATAAAAGCCTTAGACCAGATGGATGGACCATATAATTCTATTAGGTTTTATGAGATGCTAGAAAAATACATCATGGTTATGGTGGAAGAATCCAAGACCTATTACATATATAAATAATGCTTGGAAATAAATAATTATAGAAAATAATAAAAAATAAATATTAATAGCTCAAGTGGTTGAGAGTTGTTTCTTACAAGCAATAGGTCTCAAGATTAAATCCTCGGGTGGCTATGCATAGATTGTAATAATGCCTCACTCGATGTCCCCACTGGATTAGGCTCTGTAATTAGAGTCGACAGTTTATCCCATAGAAATACGTGGTTTCCCTATGTTCTCTAAATTTCGGGGAGAGAGGGGTGTTTCCATGGATGTAGTGAGCAACCAATATCCAAGGCCATGAACCACATGAAATAAATAAATATCAATAAAAATAATATAATTTAAGACATAATAAATAATAATAATGAAAATACATGACCCTTTGTGAAAATGTATCAAGCAACCTCTTAAGTCTATTTATATGGGGCCCTCATTTGTAACAATCATTATCTTATCATATTTTTATCAAACACACATACTTTCACTACGTAAAGAAAGTGGCAATGTTATATACATAAATAATGCTAAGAAATAAATAATTAAAAATAAATAAACAAATAACCATAAAAATAATACAAGGACATAATAAATAATAATAATGAAAAGACAATTCTTTTTGTGGAAAATGTATCAAGCAACTCCATAAGTCTATTTATATGGGACCCTCATTTGTAGCAATCATCATACTATTATATTCATGAGGTATTATTTGTCTTTCATAAGTTTTTGGTGTAGGTTTCGGCTCTTCTTTATTTGTTATTACTACCTCATCCATTGAAGTTTTATCTCTTTTTTCTATTGCATACATTCATAAAATACCCACATGGACCAATATTGTGGTCACTACTTTCAAATCCTATTATAATGTATCTTAATCCAAATTTGGATGTCATCTCGGATGCATACTTACAGTTTTTCTTATGGAGAATAGAGGCTTTTTTATGCTGGACATTCAATGAAATTCTTAGAAAATTATATGTCACGTTCCATCCTGTAAGGAGGTGTCACACCAACTTATCTTTTCAATTTCCTGAAATGGACTAGATTGGAAAACTTTTGTAAGTTGGTGATAAGAAATCTAACATCTCTACAATAATTTCGAATTGATTCTATGGAACTTCCATACTTAGCGCATTTACATCTATCTGGTTGCATTGATCTGAAAGAAATTCTAAAAGCTTATATTGAAGAAACATGTATTGATGAAGACACTATAAGCAAGTATCTCCAACAGTTGATCAAATGTCGTGGACTTATGACATAGAGAATGCATTATCACAAAAACTAGAAGCCTAAAAATGTGCTCTTTTTTGTAATCGAGCAATTACCTTCTATTACTTTGTAAAATACAAATGATACAAAAAAAATCAATTGGCTGGTTTGCCACTCGAGAAACCCAGCCATCCAAGAGGAGTGCACGAAAAGAGTGGGAAACTAGTTCTTTTTCCCCTTGTTGACCTAGTAGTATAGTCTAGAACAAATCATTTATTTTTAAAATGTAACTTGGCAACAAAAATCAAAGGCAAAATCTAACATAGGACAATCAATGACCAGACACAAAGGCTATAATGTTTTATCTTGGTTGTTCATTATATGAAGAATTTTATATTGGAACTGTGGTTATTCCATTTGTTCCTTTTGGCTCCACCTAAAGCGTGGTGTTTGTCACATCTGTCCATAGGTCGAATTTTTTATTAAGAGTGTGCAAATCCTCGCGCATTTCTCAAATGACCATCAAGAGACAGACTTGCATGTGATCATTTTCCTGAAAAGCATGCCCAAGAAGGATTTTCATTGTCATGTAAGGATAAATAACCTTGGGAGAGGTAGTCACTTGAGAATGAAGATTGTCTAGGCTTGGGTCAGTCATGAATCACCCTTATAGTCCATTCGTCTTTGAGAAAATCATGAAAAAAGAAGTTGCAATTCCACATCCTCAATTACTTGGAAAATGTGGAAAGGGATGGTGTTTCATAAAATTTCATCTGAAGACATAGGCCTTCGACTTCCAACCCCTTTCCAACTTCATTCTCGTTGTCAAGGCATGGGCACAACTCTAATGGTCAACATAAGAGGAAGCATGGACTTGAGACATAAACGAGCCAGAATGAAATGAGGAGAAGAACATCCTAAAATCCCCTTGAATGGAATGAGATTTACCATTCCCCCTACCACCCATTTTATAGAAAATAAATCCTCTGAAGCCATAATGAAAGCCATTAACCTAGCTTGGCACTGAAAAGGGACTCAATAGCTTGTGCCTTGCATTCACATGCTCAGAGTGCCAATCTTGCTCATGTTTCCTAGAGGAAAGGCCGAGGGAGGAGACCGTTATCTGCCACCGTATAACCACATTAAAGCTTGGGGGCTCAACACTATAAGTTTCCACTATAGGACCTTAGTGAAAGTCTTGGGAACACTTAATTTGACCTTATTATCATTAATCCCTAAAAAATATAGTCCCTATTCCTTTGAATATTTCAGGCATGTCTCTTTGTGCAATTATATATAAAATTATTACAAAAGTTATTTCTCGAAGCCTGAAATCAACCCTCTCCTCAGTGATTTCTCTAGAAAAGCTTGGGTTCTTTGCTAGTCATTAAATCCACGATGTAGTTGAAGTAGCCCAATAAGATATTCACTCCATAAAAAAAAAACTAAGAAAAAATCTGCAATGATTATAAAGCTTGACTTGTCCAAGGATTTTGATAAGGAAAATTAAATGTACTTTAGGCTCCTCCTCCTTCTCTACTCTCATAAATGAGTTAGCCTTAAGGTTCTTTAGACCCTCCAAGGATATAAGGAAAGGATATCCCTTATATTCTCTTATGTTTCTAATCATAGTTGACGAATTATTAGGAGTTCAAGAGAAGAGGAAGACTAAAAGGCATTAATATTGATGGCATTGTTTTCATCACTTACCTTTTGTGTTAGTTTTTCAACATTAAGCTAGCATTATTTAGGATCTTTAACTGAGAGAATAACAAGTACAGTAATCAAACACAAGAGACAATGAACACAGTGTTTTTCCTTGGGGAAACCATAAATGGAGAAAACCCCGCAACTTCCTCAGAGATAGAATCAACACCAAAACAGTAAAAGCCCAAAACAGTAAGTGATCTCCCGACAGTAGTAACCTTCTTCTTGTCTAGCCCCAGTGTCTTCTCCTTCCTCAACTATGCGCTACACTTGAGTGTGTATGAGTTGTGTATTAAATAGAGAGTCCAGCTCTCTATTTATACTAATCCCGACATGACTAAAACCCTACCAGGGCCGACCTCTACTAGGAGAGTCTAATAACCCTAGTGCCCCGGAATTGCGGGGACTTTAACCCTTAGACAATCAGAGGGTTACCCACAATGACTTGACATGACTTGTTTACATTATTGATCCTCTCGATTGGAACATCGGGGCATGTCAACATGACTCAATTACATTATAGATACATCCCGGAATAAACATCGGGTTACAATACATAAGATACATAGATGAATACATTCCGAAGTTACAAATACATCAACACTCCCTCTTAACTAGGAAGGTATTCTTTCGACACAATTTTTAGCACTGGTCTTCTTCTCTGTATCAACTGGATCATCTCATCATCTGCATCTTCAAGTCTTCTTAGTATTCAAGTCATCTTCGTCTTTAAGTCATCTTCATCTTTAGATCTGGATCATCACTCGATCTGGATCATCATGGGACATCATCATTGGATTTGGATCATCACTGGATCTGGATCATCACTGCTGGATCATCATCACTGGATCTGGATCATCACTGGGCATCATCATTGGATCTGGATCATCACTCGATCTGGATCATCACGGATGCTATCTCATGATTCTTCTTGTCACAAGAAGTTCTACAGAGCCAACCCTTTTTCATGCTGGTTGTAGGCCTAGCCTCCATGTAGGTCTTCTTCAGCACTTATATCTGACCTACTCATCAGAAAGGCACAACACTCATATCCATCCAGGCTGGAACACATCCTGCACACAATGATGGAAGAGTTCCGTACTTACATCCAGGCTAGAACACATCATGCACACAATGATGGAAGATTTCTGTACTTCCATCCAGGCTGGAACACATCCTACACACAATGATGGAAGATTTCCACACTTCCATCCAGGTTGGAACACATCCTGCACACAATGATGGAAGCTTTCCACACTTCCATCCAGGCTAGAACACATCTTGCGCACAATGATGGAAGATTTCCACACTTCCATCCAGCCTGGAACACATCCTGCACACAATGATGGAAGAGCTCTGCACTTACATTCATCCAGGCTAGAACCACATCCTACCACAATGATGGAAGATTTCCGTACTTCCATCCAGGCTGGAACCACATCCTACCACAATGATAAAAGGGCTCTGCACTTACATCCATCCAAGCTGGAACACATCTTGCACACAATGATGGAAGGGCTTGCACTCATATCTGATCTTGTAGGAACCAATCCTACAGTCACATCAGAATGGCCCCCAATCCTTGACTGAGCTACTTGATAACTGACCAGGTGCCTCCATTCTCCTAGGGAATGGCAGTTTCCCTTACATCCGACCTGCTCGTCGGAATGGCCAACACTCACATCTGACATGGAAGGAACCTAATCCTTTAGCCATGACATAATGGTTCAACCATTACATCCAATCAAGTGGGAACACATCCCTCTATCACATTAGAATGGATTCTCAGTCCTAGACTGAGTTTTCCTGGTAACTAACCAGGTACCTCCATTCCTAGAATGGCAGTTGCCCTTACATCTGTCTTGCTCGACAGAATGGCCAGGACTCATATCTGACATGGAAGGAACCAATCCTCTCACCATTGCAGAATGGCTCAGCCCTTACATCTGACCATGGAAGGAACCAATCCTCTCACCATGTCAGAATGGCTATGGGTCTCATCACTTTCCCTTGGAGGAAACCTCGATCTGGAGAACACCAAGCTTCTCCCTAAAGTACTCAAAATTCAGCCTAGCCAATGGCTTTGTCAATACATCAGCTATCTGTTCCTCCGTCGCAACATACTGGAGCTTCATTGCTCCCCTCTACACCATATCCCTGATATAGTGGTACTTGATCTCAATATGCTTCGACTTGTCATGGAACACTGGATTCTCTGACAACTTCATGCAACTCTGGTTGTCACAATGTATACAAGTAGCATCCAACTAGAGATCAAATAAATCAGACAATAGCTTCCTTAGCCATATTGCCTCACAACCACTGAATAAGCTGCGACATACTCTGCTTCAGCTGTACTCAGTGCCACACAGGATTGCTTCCTGCTAAACCAAGAGATCACACCTGATCCCATACTGAAACAACACCCTAAAGTGCTCTTCCTATCGATGTCACTGCTTGCCCAATCTGAATCAACATAACCCTCCAGGTTAATCTTCTGATTCGCATCATACTTGAGCCCATAATCAACTGTACCCTTCAAGTACCTCAGAATATGCTTTGCAGCAATCAAGTGAACATGTCTCGGATCTATTAGGAACTAGATCAAGGTGTTCACAGCAAAGAAAATGTTTGGTCTCGTGTTCGTTAGGTACATCAAGGACCCAATCATTTGACGATACATCGTAGCATCAACCGACTCTGATGAAGCATTGTTCAAGAGCTTTAGGTTCGATGCCATAGGTGTGGCCATAGCCTTGCAGTCCATCATCCCAAACCTCTTCAAGATCTCTACTGCATACTTCCCTTGTCCAAGGAATATTCCTTCTGTACTCTGCCACACCTCCATACCTAGAAAGTAATGCATCATCCCCAAGTCCTTCATTTCAAACTTAGCAGCAAGCTTTCTCTTTGTATCAGCAATCAACCCATCTGTACGTGTCACAAATAGATCATCTACATATAGTAGAAGCATCACTGGGTTGCCATCTTCAACCTTCTAGTAAAGGTTGGAATCTGCTTTACTCTTGGTAAAGCCCAAACTGGTTATAAAGCTGTCAATTTTGTTGTACCAGGTCCTGGGTGCTTGTTTCAAACTATACAGGGCTTTCTTCAATCTGCACACATGAGACTCCCTATCATGAGTCTCAAAACCGAGTGGCTACTCTACATACACTTCCTCTTCCACTACACCATTCAAGAAAGCAGTCTTGACATCCATCTGGTGTATTTTCCATTTCATCACTGCAGCCAGAGCAAGTACCGATCTGATTGAAGTGTATCTGGCTACCAGAACAAAGGTTTCTTCATAATCTATTCCTTCCTTCTGAGAGAAACCCCGAGCCACAAATCTTTCCTTATATTCTTTGATGCTACCGTCTGCAGCATGTTTGATCTTGTAGATCCATTTGGAAGTTACAATTGACTTCCCTTATGGTATTGGAACAACATCCCAAACATCATTCTTCATGATCGATTGATATTCTTCGATCATAGCATCCTTCCATTCTTTCCGTTCTGCCGCTTCTTCATAACTAGAAGGTTCTTTATCAATGAAATCACATAGTAAAGCTACATACTCGGAGCAAGATCTGGTCCTCTTTCTTTCTCTGTGATTCTCTTATGGAGCCCTATATCTCTCTGCACCTTGGATAAGTTCTCATACCCAAGCAGGTTTCCTCTTATGATGATTCTTCTCCAGAGGTGGATATACAGGTCTTTGTGGTTCTTCGAAATCTCGATCTTCTTCTTGAGTTTCTTCATTCATGGTTGTATCATGAATTCTGGGTGCTTCTGCTTCTTCAGGTTCTTCAGCAGGTCTCTTTCTAGATTTGTTGTAAGCTGTGTCTTCATCAAATGTCACATCCCTGCTGATGTCAATCTTCTTGTATCCTGGGAAATATATTCTGTAAGCCTTCGAGCTTTCAGAGTATCCCACAAATATACCCTTCTTTCCTAAAGGATCTAATTTTGTTCTCTTCTCTTTTGGAATGTGTATGTACACAGGACAGCCGAATATTCTGAGATGGCTGACTTCTAGTTTCTTGTTGGAGAAGACTTCTTTAGGAGTCTTGTTTTCTAGTACTCTATGTGGAGTACGGTTCTATACATACACCGTTGTTCTGGCAGCTTCAACCCAAAGATGCACAGGAAGATCTTGATCATGAAGCATAGCTCTTGCTGCTTCCATGATAGTTCTGTTCTTCTGTTCCACAATCCCATTCTGTTGTGGATTATAAGGAGTGGACAACTCCCTCTTAATCCCTGATTCTTTGCATAGCTC
>LPNX011010281.1:111582-131783 GCA_001517045.1 Pseudotsuga menziesii
TTGTCTGATTAAAAAGTCTCGATCTTATTTTCAGTGTGGTTCTCGATCAAGGCTTTGAATTCCTTGAATTTGTTGAATACTTCATCTTTGTTCTTCATGAAGTAAACCCATGTCTTCCTAGAAAAATCATCAATAAAAGAAACATAATATGAATACCCTCTTAGTGAGTTTGATGACATAGGACCGCATACATTGGAGTGGATGATTTCTAGGATTCCTTTGGCTTTACTTTCGCTGCTAGGAAATGTCTTCTTTGTATTCTTTCCTTTCGCACATCCTTTGCAGACCCCATCATGTTTTGCTTGGAATTCTGGAAGACCTTCAACAACTTTGCTTGCTATTGGAAGTGCTCTGTAATGCACATGTGCAAGCCTTCTATGCCAAAGTTCACTTGGCTCTACTGTTTCATGGACCAATTATTGTTCTGGATGGCCCTTTAATTTGTACAATCCTCCTTCTTGTTCTCCAATCACCCCTGCATCATCGATAGTCTTTCCTCTTGGCCACATGATGACTTGACCATCTATGAATGCAACCCTTATTCCTTTTGCATATAGTGCAGATAT
The DNA here is from genome assembly GCA_001517045.1 of Pseudotsuga menziesii. Lineage (NCBI taxonomy): Eukaryota > Viridiplantae > Streptophyta > Pinopsida > Pinales > Pinaceae > Pseudotsuga > Pseudotsuga menziesii. The sequence continues at coordinate 112,149 of LPNX011010281.1, forward strand.
GGAGAGGAGGTTCTTCTTGAGTCCTGGCACAAACAATACTTCCTTCATTGTTAGAGACTTTCCAGAGTCTAGTTTATAGGAAGATTCCCCACTACCTTTTATTGGATACTAGTAGTCATATCCTAGCTTCACCTTGTGAGGTGATTCATGTTCTGACAGTCTCACAAAGGATTCCTTGAATCCAATCATATGTTTGGAAGCCCCACTGTCTATAAGACAATCATCACTTCCATGAGTAATGTTACCTGTGAGAGTGGAGATCAAAACATATTCATCCTCGCTTGAATAATCTTCACTTTCATATCTGGTTCTTTTCTTGGATGGTTCATCATCCTTTGCAGCATGAGCATGATGTCTTCTTTTGTTCCCCTTCTTCTTATGAGAGTGGACATTGTTCTTAGGACAGTCTTTTGCAAAGTGTCCTATTTCATCACATGTATAACATCTTAATCTAGATAGGTCCTTTCTACTGTTATCTCTATGATGAGGATTTGTTATCTCCTAAAATGACCAGTTAGTTTTTCATTATTTTAGGTGATAGGTTAGAGACCAAAAATTTATTTTAAATTTTTTTAGAGTCATTAGGAGGTCCTCTTTCCCAGTGTATAGTTGAAAATTTCATCCATAGAGATGGGCATTCCATATATTTAGTTCTGGAGGTGCAGACACAGATCTTTGCGAGCAATGTCACTGGCAAGGGCAGAGTCACAGAGAAAAGAAATTAAGATGGAATTATTTTCAATACAAACAAGGTTTAAAGGAGGGTTTGCCATCGAGGAAATAGATGAGTATTGCACTCCGCGTGTTATTGAGACATCTAAAGGTTCTCTCCCAGCACTTAGGTTTTTCTTTTCAGCCAGATCTCTTCTGAATCTCTGCGTGGCCCCTGACAGGTGGATGCAGTGGCCATGAAACATATACCAGAGGGAAGTCTGGCGTTCCATCCCACAGATCATGAAGACCTACAACCTCCACGAAGACATCACCACTTTTAGTTGCGTTCTATTGTAGCTGCCCAGTTTCGAAGTTGGTGATCGAGTAAGAGTGACCAAGGCACAGCTGTGATTGCTGGTGAAAAATATATTGGCCTTGAACTGACTGTGGTATTAAGAATCAACAACTACAAGGTTAAATGGTGTACCCTGAACCATGGTGCATGCCTCGTCTTTCACTGTAGATATAGCAACTTTCTATGAGGGCTATTATAAATCGAAGTCTGTGGAAATTATTGAAGGAACAGTGGCCACAGGATTTGGCATGGATGAGCATGGAAATGTTAAGATAGTAAAGTTGAAGGATGGCAGGGAACTAGAAGCAGACATTTTTGTTGTTGGAGTTGGAGTAAGACCTTTGACAGGCCTTTTCAAAGGATATTTATATCCACACCTTTCTGAAGCAATTCTCCATTCATCGCAAGTCACATCTTTCATCCATGGCAACATTCTAAGAGGCTCCTCCTGGAAACCCCAAAACTGGAGAGAAGGACATATCAAAAAGTTTGATCAAGGGATAGCCACAGCTGATATTATAAGGGATCTTATTGGAAGTCACGAGAGGGAAGCTGCTTTGGAAACTAAATTGAAAAAGCGAAACAAAGAGAGGCAGATCTAGAAAATGAGCTTGCAAATATATGAGTTTTTGTTTCAAAACCGAAGAAGGATTCAGAAGTGGTGTGATTGACTCATATAATGAAGACTCTAATAGCAAGTATTGTAAAGTTTGCTTTGTGGCACAAACTGCAGCTGTTCTCTTTCCTTGTCGACATTCTGTTTTGTGCAAGGCATGTTCCATAGCATGCACAGAATGCCCACTTTGCAGATGTCTTATTATAGACATGATTATGACATAAATCTTGAGGTCTATGCGCCAGCTGGAGTACTATCATCTATTCTTGGAACAGAGCATACCCATCTTAATGGCAATAACCAAAATGATATTGACAGAAGACAGAGTTCTCCAGTTTTTTTTTAGTGGAAATGCCAAAGATGAACTATTCGACCTGTCCATAATTCATTGAGGTGTGTTACATGTGTCGAAGACTTGAAAGAGGAAAATATTACATCCGGATTTTGAAGCAATCAACTCCATATTTCTAGGTATTCTTCAAACAGAACAAGGATGACAGAAGGCAGGAAATACTCCAGATTTTGTGCAGCTAGTTAAGGATTCGATCCACCTTTCCAGTCCAGTTTTCCAGCAAGAAATGTACAGGTGGCATTTTGGGTTTTATCCTTCAGCCTTCGAAGATCTCTTGCTTTGTCATCACATTGAAGAATGTCGATACTCTTGCAGCTGTCGAAGACTCTATTTAGATATAGTTTGATTTCCTTTAATAAAGGATTTGTTTTGTTAGAGTTTACAATGAGTGTTAGACTTTACTATTTTTAGATAAACAGATCCAGTTTTCTAGGATCTGAGACTGTTTTGTAAAGGCGATATAAGCCTAAGAACTCAAAGGGAGAAGGGTTCAAGTTTGGATACATTTTGGGCTATGTACTTGACACTTTCTTGCTATATGAATCATAGTTTTCTTTGGTCATTAAATATCAGTCTGTCCACATTTTCCATTATTCTACATTTGATTCTATTCAGTTCAGTTGTTCAGAACTGTCATCTTCTGATACAGCTCATGGATGAATTAGATCTTATTTATATTCTTGTATGACCCTACAGCTCTGTATTTGGTTATCTTGAATGTCTTTCTTCATACCTTGATTATTTACTGTAGCTGATATTTAATTTCTCGAAGCACTGGCTTATTTAGAGGCATAGCATGTTGTCTTACTGCTTAGTCTTCTCAGTTATCCCATTGTTCCACACTTTGATTATTATAATTTCTTAAGTTACCAGGCATACTTAGCCATAACCACTAAGTAGTTTCTGGGAGTGATAACAAGATTCTTACCTTTGGGGTGATGAGCTCTTCTTCTGCCTTTCTTGGAGTGAACTGTGAGAGCTTTATCTTCACTTCCCATCTTCTCTTCTCGAGCTGCTATCCGTGCTTCTTCTTGAGAACATTCTTCCCATAGTCTGCTGAATTTGACTAACTTCTTTCTGGTACAGATTCCTTGGATGAATGAATCCCATGACCTAGGAAGGCCATTCAGAGTTGTCATCACAATCTCTGCATTCTCCACTTCTTCATCTACAGCTTCTAATTATTCCTTGATCTGAGAAACCCTTGTGAATTAAGACTGGATGTTCTCTGCATTCTGAATCTTCACATTCTTCAGTTGATTCTTCAGAGTCATCTTCTGGTTTATGTTCTTCCCTTCAAACAATTTGGTTAGGGCATCAAACATAGCTTCAGGTGTCTTGAGAGAGGACACCTGTGGGATAAGGTGATCCTTTATAGAATCAACAATGATCCTATTTTCCATAACCATCTTCTTCTTGTGTAAGGCCTTTGCCTCATCTCCCTCTAGAACTGGAACCTCCTCATGGATGTAGGAGTCCAACTCATTTTCTTCCAGGACCAGGGAGATCCTATACTTCCAAGCTCGTAAGTTATTAGCTCCCTCAAGCTTTTCATTAAGCTTGGTATGATGAGACATCTTAAACTGAGAACCTCAAATGGAAATACAAGAGATTTAGATATTACCAGGTCAAGATGTCAGATTTGGATTTGAAGCTGAAATCCCGCAGTACTGCATTAGGAGCAAATTAGGGCTTTTCTTTTCTGGAGATCTGTCCACCCAAATGCCTTGAAATTTATCCCTAACTTCGATTTTGGGGAGGAGATCAATCCAGGCTTGGGCTCACTGAAAAATTCCTCTTCTGTGAAAAGCCCTAATTTTCGGGAGCAGTGTCGGGTCCAAAACTGAAAAACGTTAGAATTGGATTCTGCTTCGACAGAAAGATGCGCCCTAAGGAGGAGAGTTATTCCACCTTACTTTTGCTAAAAATCTGTGGAGGAATATCCACAAACTAGGAAGCCCTTGTTCCCGTAGCTGCACAGTGTCTTGTTCTCAGGTTATCTCTGATACCATGTTAGTTTTTCAACATTAAGCTAGCATTATTTAGGATCTTTAACTGATAGAATAACAAGTACAGTAATCAAACACAAGAGACAATGAACACAGTGTTTTTCCTCGAGGAAACCATAAATGGAGAAAACCTCACAACTTCCTAAGAGATAGAATCAACACCAAAATAGTAAAATCCCAAAACAGTAAGTGATCTCCTGACAGCAGTAACCTTCTTCTTGTCTAGCCCCAATGTCTTCTCCTTCCTCAACTATGTGCTACACTTGAGTGTGTATGAGTTGTGTATTAAATAGAGAGTCCAACTCTCTATTTATACTAATCTCGACATGACTAAAACCCTACCAGGGCCGACCTCTACTAGGAGAGTCTAATAACCCTAGTGCCCCGAAACTGCGGGGACTTTAACCCTTAGACAATCAGAGGGTTACCCACAATGACTTGACATGACTTGTTTACATTATTGATCCTCCCGATGGGAACATCGGGGCATGACAACATGACTCAATTACATTATAGATACATCCCATAATAAACATCGGGTTACAATACATAAGATACATAGATGAATACATTCCGAAGTTACAAATACATCAACATTTTGTTTGTGAATGATGTTGGTATCTTTGGTGTAGGTTTGGTTAGAGAAGAAAAGTATATAAAAAGAGCTTTGAATTTTATTTGGCTATACAATGGGTATATAAGTTATTATTTAGAAGACTATCTTTATAAGATTACGATCTCCTCAACAGTATGCATGAGAAATTGGAAAGAACAATAAATCATATTCTTCTATTCCAAATTCAACCCTTCCACATAGGAATGAAACACTTGGGTTTAATACTCGAGGAAAATGACCATGGGTACAAAGGTTATCTATGGTTATATTAAAAATGGAAAAAAATCACAAGTTTGTGTACTAGGTAATTTTCATTAGGAGTTCACTTAACCTTAGTAAAAAACATGTTAGAGACATACCTAGTTTATTGGCATTGTTTGGCCCACATTCTAGTTGACATTATAGAAATGATAAGAAAAATATGTTTCCAATTTGTATGGAAAGTTAAGAAATAAAAAGGGGGACTCCCATTGATTAAATGGCAAACGCTTTCCAAGACAAAATCCATGGTGGGATGGGGTTTGAATATTATACAATAAATTGGGAAAGCTTTGGCCATAAAAAGCCTTTGGAGGCTTATCAAATATCTAGGTCTATGGCAACATGTACATACATCCCCATTCAATTGAAGACCAGGATAATATTCATAAATATATCTATGGAAAGTGTTAGGTTAATCTTGACTTGGTTAAAAAATGATTTAAGATAACCTTGATTCACTCAATAATGGGTTTACAATTGGTGGTTTACGAGCCCATGACTTTGGGTAACCCATGGTATTTGCCCATGGTTTTAGCATGTGATAAAGCCTGTTTAAAGGCTTGAGTAACTCCATTTTAAGGTGCCAAAAAGTGGGTTAAAAGTGGCAAATACTGGTATATATCTAATTGGTGGTGGTTTTCAAAAACACTTGTTCCTCTTATGTGATTTGTTTTTGTGCATTATTATTATTTTTCTAACATGTGGTATTAAAGCGAGGTTAGCCTAGACCCCTCACGAGAGTGAGTAGGGTTCTAATGGAAGAGAGTTGTGTGGTGTATATGCAACATTGAGTGAAGAAGCACATGGAATATAATGGATGAAGAAGTACACAATTAAGGAGTGCTTGATTCAGCTCATTATAGTAGAGATGGATGCAAGGGAAGAAGTAGTGGATGTTTCTTGGATCACATAATCTTGTAAGCATTTTTATGGAGTTGGAATTAATCACAATGTAAATGGGAATACACGTGTAATACCTATTTAGGCATGCATACATGTGGTTTGGTGGGTCACATGCATAAAGTCTAATGTCGATTTAGGTATACTAAATAGGGGAACATGTTATTATTCCCGAAAATTGGTTAAAAACTATGAGGGGGGGTTAATGTTTACCCCAAGTCAAGTTTAAAGGGGGGAATGTTAGGTTTATATTGACTTGGTTAAAAAGTGATTTAAGATAATCTTGATTCCGTCAATAATGGGTTTACGGTTGGTGATTTACGGGCCCATGGTATTTGCCCATGGTTTTAGCATGTGATGAAACCTATTTAAAGGCTTGAGTAACTCCATTGTAAGGTACCAAAAAGTGGCCAATGTTGGTCGGAGTGGCCAATACTAACAAATATCTAATTGGTGGTGGTTCTCCCTGTATAGGGTTTCCATGATAAAAACACTTGTTCCTCTTATGTGCATTATTATTATTTCCTGACATCAAGTGCTTCTATCATTTGGAAAGCTCTAACTTTGGCATTCCCTCTCATAGGGGAATGGCTTCCTTGTAAAGTAGGAAATGGATTGCATGTTAGAATAGGAGGATCCTTAGATAAGAAGTAAGGGGAAACACATATTGTTTGATGATATAAGGAATCCGTAGTTTCAAAGAGACTGCGACCATGGAATGAGTCATCTATAAAATATAGCACCTTTAGAAATTAAGGATGGAAGAAAGCATGAAATATACAAGTGGGAGGAAAAATGGAAAAACAATGCAATTAATTGGTTAATAGGTTGATGGCTTGTTCAATTAATTTAAGGGATACGGGAGATGATGTAGTCCCAACCTAATGGGGAATGCATAGAAAATGTTGGGTATAAGGTGATGTTTTTAGCCAAGAATAAAGAGGAATTTTGGTTGTGGAACAATCTCATATGAAAGCTAGGATTTTTCTTTGGTAAACTTTAATCAATAAATATCCTACTTGGGGAATCTTACAAAAAATAACTTGGTGTGAGTCAATATACTTCATTATATGTAAATCAACTAAGGAATCTCTCCAACACATCCTTATGGACAATTAATTTGCTAAATAAGTTTGGAAAGATGCCTTATCCTTAATTGGTAATGCTGGTTCTTGGGATGGACTTACCCTAGTTGTGAGTTTTGAGAAATGGATAGAGGAACCATGGGTTGCAAATTGTGGATCATTGCCTATAATAGTCTTTTGGGGACTATCTATTATAAGGAACTGTATGCTTTTGAAAATATTTCTTACTCCCCCATAGAGGTATATTATCATATCATGTATTCTTGTGAGTGTTTATAACGTTCTCATGAATAAAAAACTCCAAGACGGATAGGTTTAGATATAGATCAATCTAAATCATGAGGTTCTTTGATGGGGCTAGCCAAAGTAACTCAAGGACCAATGGAGTTGGTGGAATTTTGTTTCGCTCTTATAATCACAACTTCTAAGGAGAATTTGGGAATGTGCAATAATAATCAAGCAAAATTACATGCATTGAAACTCTTACTAAAATTGGGTATTATGAAGGAACTGGAAAAGTTTGAAATCTTTGGTAACTCAAAGTTGGTTATAGAATGGTTAAAGGGCACTTTCAGAGGCCAAAAATTTGTTTTACGACCACTCATTCATAAATTCGAAGCATCAATGGGGCGATTTAACAAAATCTCATTTCATAAACATAATACGAGAGATGAGCTATCAAAAGTTGTTTTTAATTTTTAGCACATAGTACATATGTCAGAGAAACACACGATGGAAGGGTCAATTGTTCCCCTTATATGATTCTTTTATTTCTTTAATGTTGTTTTTATGGTGGGCTTTTAATGTTTCTGTAATTTTATTGAGGACTTGTGGATAGACCTCCCCCCCCCCCCCCCCCCCCCCCCTCCCCACACTTTTGATGTGCCTTATTTGACATATATGTCATCATGTATGAACTAGTAGATATACAAAAGGCTTATGATGAAATTTTTTGTACTAGTAGTGATTTTGACACTTTTTTAATGTAATATTTTTTTCTTCTTAAATATTAAGTGACAATGTCACACACGACAATTTACTTCATCGTGGTTGGATTGGGCCTGGCTTATGTCACCTTTGCAATAATGACTCTGAATCTATAGGCCATATTTTTGTCAAGTGCTATTATAGTAGATATTTGTGCAAGGACGTTCGTGAATCCTTAAATATTCAACATATATGGGGACTTGATCTTGTGGATACTAACATTTTGCATTGGTATAAGTCAACTGGTGTTCATGGGATTCTTCCAACCTTTATTTAGTGGGGCATATGTAATACAAGGAACTTCAAATTGTTCGAAGGTAAAACTCCAAACATGTTTTCTAGTACTTTGAGAATTCTTACCAATTTCAAAGATTATGTTCCAGCTATGAAAATGAAAAGAAGGGTTATTCATATTTCTAATATTTCCTCTTCTTCTCCTGCTATTGTTATTTTGATGGTGCGGCTCATGATGGTAGATGTGGAGTTGGATTCCTTTTGAAGCTTACTGAGTATCATTGCTTCAAATTGAGGTTAAACTGTGGGATGGGTTCCAATATGAAGGCTCAATTATTAGCATTGTGGGGTCTCTTATTTTTTGCCTCTTCCTTGGGTATTGACTCCTTAAACATTTTTGGTGATTCTATGACTATTATCAATTGGGAAAAAAAGAAATGCTCTATGTAGGTTTTTTTTTAGTCTATTGGTGCAAACACATTCAAGAGATCATGGAGGCCTTTTCCAAGTTTTCCATCGATCACATTTACAGAGAACATAATGTTGAGGTTGATGCTATGTCCAAATTTGCTCTAGACAATGTTGAAGGTTTTCTTTGTTGGGAAGAATGGATTGATGGTTGTGTCGAATTTCAAGGCTTGGTTCCCATAATGGATGAATTCTAGTTCTGTTTTTTATTTTGTCTCGGCACGGTTTCTGGTGCATCTATTTGACGAAGGATATTTGGGCAGATTGTTGTAGGTGTTTTTTGGTTGTAGATGGATGCTTCTATATCTACTTGTTATCCTAATTGTATGCCTATCATTGCTTACTCTTTGAGTTTATATTGTGTTTCTAGTTTTGGATTGTTTTGGTGGTTTTGGTCTTGATTGGGAGATTTTTGTAATTGGAGACTTTCCTTGGCTCCTTGCATAAGCAATATATGGTTATGTACTTTTTTATTCACCTCAAACAACATAAGTACGCTTTTTTCTTGTCTGAAAATATATATATATATATATAGTGTCACAAACCAATGCTGGAGATCCCTTATTGATGGAACATGAGACTCCCTCTCCAAAATGATTAGACTTCTAATATTGAAATATTTATTTGTTATTATTATTTTATAACAAAATTTAAATACAAGGAGGGGGGGGGTAATATTTGATCTCGGAGGAAGCGTAGTTAATTCTTTTGCATGGGGATTAGGAGTCAAAACAAACAATGAGGCAGAATGGTTAGCGCCTCTTCATGGTCTTGAACTGATATCGACTTTGGACTTGTCATAGTTAATGGTAATAAGAGATTCCAGATAGGTGATTCAAAAGATGAGGTTTGGGTACAACAAAGGAGCCCATGTATGTCAAAGGATACACAAAAGGATAAGTATTATTAACAAACAATTAATTTTCTTCATGTTTTAAGGGACAATAATGAAAATGCATATAAGCTAGCAAAACAAGGAGCAAGGAACAATCCAGGTTTGGTGTCATACACCTATGAAGGAACCGAGATAAAAAATGTACCTTGATATTTCTTATAGTTGGTCTAAAGGATGTGTTAGTGAACCTTTCGAAATGGAAATATCCCACCTTTATGAAACCTTTTGAAATGGAAAGAGCCCACCTTTATGGCTTAGGGGGATGCGTGTTAGTGAACATTATCAACTTAGTTCCCTAAACCTTAGTTTCCTCCGCACTTCAAATTGCATTTATGGAGCTATCATCTTTTCCCTAGGAGGAAATTATTGCACAAGCGATTTATGAAATATGTCAAGGCATAGGGATGGAAGCATTCAGAACTAATTTATTCAGGTGGTAGAATAAGAAGTTGCAAGTAGTTTGTTTGAAGACATGAGGAGTTGGGACCTTTAAGAATTGTGTGCAGAAGTTCTTCTTTGGTCCATGGGAGAACATTCGGTGCTTGCGATGGCATACGATGCTCAAGCAGGGTGGCTCGAATGATTTGCAAATATGAAAAATGGAATTGAAGATTTTAAGGTGCATCTGAGAAGGGTTTTTGAAGCAGTATGTAAAGGAGTACATGCTAATAGGAAAGAAAATTCCAACATCCGTCATATAGCAAACCAACTCTCTTTTCAAGATTCCAGAATCGATGACCTTGAACGAGGGATTTGAAAGAACTCATGGGTATTGTGGATATCATAAAGGATGAGGTCTCGAAACTTGCTAAAATGTCTCAATACAGTCACCTCCAAGAATCTCCAGATGATGGAATTTGACCCATGGAGGAAGCCTATGTCACTCAGCCCATAGTTGTTCACGTAGGAAAGAAGAAGCAGTAAATATGCCCATTTCTGTGGTTTTTAGATGTTTTTTTACATTTTGCTAAATTTCTAGTATGTAAGGGTTTATCCCTCGTATGTCATGGTGAATTCTAGACAGTATAATATGAGTAAACATAAGTTCAAGATAGTGTCAGGGATAGATCATAGTATTCTTTGTCCATACTTCTGAAGAATATAGATTTATTTTGTCTCTATAAATGGATGTCTATGCACAATTGCTTTTTAATACAAATGTTTTCAAGTTCTTGTAAAAAATAAATAAATTTAAATACATGTTAAAATGTCTTTATTTGAAACATTACACATTCTCCTTTATATTAAATTGTAAAATGCTTCTTTTAAGATAATTATTATAAATTTCAAATGCATTTTTCAGACAATCAATAAAATCTCAAAATTTCAAATCGACTTTAAATTATAATTAATAATAAAAGTCATTAAGTAGAATTATGAGTTTAGCTTGACTTATACCGAGAATAATGACTATTTATATCATTGATATTAAAAAATATTGTAAATATTACAAAATAACATTTAGTTACATTTATATAAAAAAAATTGTAATTAGGGGAATCAACAACTGGGATGGGATTGGTACTCACGTGACATGGGGTCCAGGGGTCCAATCCCGTCCACTACCACTATACCCCTAGGTACGACCACCATGCTTGCCACAATGGACCACGGGTTATCTGAGTTTTGAGCCATCAAACTTTGTTTCAAGGCGTACATGGGCTTGCCGGTTGGTCTACACCCAGACAAGCTACATTTATATAATTTATTTGACATTAATTTAAGTAATAGTGATTGACATATTCCATTTATATATCTATGTATGAAAAAGGGATTATTTTTTATTTGTTGGAAGTATTAAAGATTATGTTATATGTTCAATGGAGGGGTTTCATCCCTTAGGGATGAAGGTATGTAGTCCAAACCATGAAACTCCTTTAATTAAAAGTTAGTGGTTAAGGTGTATGAACATGGATTCAATTTAATATCTAGTAAAGGGGAAAAATGGAAAAATGAGGGAGGCTTGGGAGATGAGGAAAATCCCTATCTTTGTATTAAGAATTTAACCGAAGGTCAGAATCTATTCAAGGAGGATATGATACATAAGGTATGTGAGTATTTTCATGGCCGACATGAACAGTTTTATGGGGTGCTTAGAGCTGTTAATGCCCAGTTTGAAGTTATCTAATGCTAATTATGTCTCTTAATTGTTGGGGGTTGGCTAGTTTAGCCAAAAATCTAGCACTACTAGGATTATAGAGGTTCAGAGGCCAGATGTTATTTATCTTCCGTAATTGATGTGTGATGGAGGGTGTATAGTTAGAGTTTTAGATAAAAATTTGGAGGGGCGGTGTTTTGAAAATGTGGATTCTAAAGGTAGATGGGTGGTCTTATTGTTGGTTGGAGGAGAAAGTGTATGTTGTATAAAAATGCTTGGGTAGTGGAATCTAGGTTAGGATTATCCCTTTACTACAATGAATTATGATCGACTTTTTGGTTTGTAAACATTCACAATCCATATCAGAACATAGAATATTATTAGTGTTATCTCCCAAAATAATTTATTTTGATAGTATGGAGAATTTAACTCATGCAATGAAGGATATCAATATCACTGACAGTTTGAAAGCCTCTGTTTTTTATTTGGGTAAAAGTTTCACAAGTTGTAGCTTTCGGTGGCTTAGGCGAGGCTTAGAACATCTCATTAGCCACCGAAAAGGGTTGTCTTCGGCAGATTAAGAAGGAGTGCAACATATACACTGACCATCGAAAGAACAATAAAATTTCCCCCTCGTGTTTTTCACTACATTGACAAGCTTGGGCAAATTACGCAGGTGCAATAAGAGCTCCAAGAATTGAAATTATATATGAAATGAGTCATTCAAAGACTTCTATTTATTAGTTCCAGACACTTATGCGGCAAGACACAGATAGGCGTGGGATACATGGATGGAACGGTTTCTTACTTGACGAATCTTCTTCTAGTGTAAGATGAAATACAAAGCTCGCTTGAACATTTGTCTTTTGACAGCAGGTCAGAGGTTTAATCCTCTACGATGCCGACGTTTCAGAGATTTAGTCCTCTATGTCGCTGCCACTTAGTGGCTTGAGGTTTCGATCACCGATCATCAGTGGTCTGAGGTTTCGATCGCTAATGAAGAGTTTTGTGGCTTGAAGTTCCGATCACTAAGCTAGTGGTTTAAAGCTCCGACACTACGGCAGCATTCTGGTCTAAAGCTCCTATGGGATAGTGGCTAGACCTTCTGATCGTTGATCGTGAAGCTAGTGGTTTAAAAGCTCTGAAACCGTGGCAACGTTTCGGTCTAAAGTTCCGATGCATTAGTGGTGATAGGTTCCGATCACGAAGCTAGTGGTTTAAAGCTCTGACACTACGCCAGCGTTCCGGTCTAAAGCTTCGATAGGATAGTGGCTAGACCTTCCGATCCCCGATCACAAAGCTAGTGGTTTAAAAACTTCGACACTACGGCAGCGTTCCGGTCTAAAGTTCCGATGCATTAGTGGTGATAGGTTTCGATTGCCGACAATTAGTGGTTTAAAGCACCGAAATTGTGGCAACATTAAGATAAGAAGTTCCGACGCGCTAGTGGCTTGAGGTTTCGATCATCGATCAGTGGTCTGAGGTTCCGATCGCTGACGAAGAGTTTTGTGGCTTGAAGTTTCGATTGCGAAGCTAGTGGTTTAAAGCTCTGACACTACAGCAGCATTCCGGTCTAAAGCTCCGATGGGATAGTGGCTAGACCTTCCAATCGCTGATCGCGAAGCTAGTGGTTTAAAAGCTTCGACACCGCGATAGCGTTTCGGTCTAAAGTTCCAATGCATTAGTGGTGATAGGATCCGATCGCTAAGCTAGTGGTTTAAAGCTCTGACACTGTGCCAGCGTTCTGGTCTAAAGCACCGATGGGATAGTGGCTAGACCTTCTGATCGCCGATGGTCTAGTGGTTTAAAAACTCTGACACCGCGACAGCGTTCCGGTCTAAAGTTCTGATGCATTAGTGGTGATAGGTTCCGATCGCTGACAATTAGTGGTTTAAAGCGCCGACCTTGCGACAACATTCAGATAAGAAGTTTCGATGCGCTAGTGGCTTGAGGTTTTGATCGCCGATCATTAGTGGTTTAAAGCACCGACGCGTACATTTTTGGGATTCCAATTGCGACGCTAATGATTTGAGACGCCGACACTGCAGCAACATTCAGGCTTGGAGTGCCGATGGGCTAGAGGACAGAGCTTCCGATCGCCCATGTAGAAACCGTTGCGACGTTGAAACTGCGGCAGCAGTCAGGCCTGGGGCGCCGATGGTAGCTTCCGATCACTGACCATGGTGGCAGGGTAGAAAATTTCGGTGGATTAAGCAAGAAAGGTCACGTCAGTTAATCGCCGAAACACTAGCTTTTGGCGGCAAATTTACACTGAACCAACAACAACGATCACTAGCAACCACTTCAGTTATTGAATGTTCGCTCAATGAACTAGATATTCAAAATAGATAGACAAATAGTTAGGTAGGGTTTGAAACCCTAATTTGAAAAAACTATCACTTTGAGTATTTTTGTGAAAACAGATTGAAGTTTCAGGATCTGTAATTTTTGTAGAAGGCTATAAAGCCTAAGATCGATTTCATAATAAAGGTTCAACTTCAGGGATTTATAATCCTATAATGCTTTCATGCTTCTCATTTTACTTATTCATGATATAAGCTCTTTTGTTGTGATTTGTTCAGCCATCATCTCTTTCTTTACTATATTTATGCCTAAATGTGTATTTAGGTCATTTTCAGATTAATTAAAAAGCTGATAGCTGTCATCCTATTGGCTTGTTAGTGCGATTTGATTTATAAATACCATCCTCATTAGGATTTATCCATTTATATGCATGTGTTTTGTATGTAAGTCTGCCAGCCTGGTGAGTTCTCCATCCCTGCACCTTATTGTCAAAATTCTGAGCAATTGGAACTAAAATCCTTGTAAATGAGTGAGTTTTATGCATGCCTTGAGAGTGGACAGGTTATATAGGTCAACTGACTTGATCCATATCAGAAAACCCCAAAACATTGTAATTTACCAGGCATCCTCGAGCTACAACCTAGAGGAGTTTCCTGGAGTGATAACAAAGTGGCGTCGTTGCTGAGGAGAGGAGACTGAAGCTCAAGCTTCCCTGGGAGATGACATAGCTCCATGCTTTGATGATAGATGAAGCTTGGACACTATTATGGTTGTAATCATCTATCTGGTGACTCCATTGATATAAGGTGGCTTCAAGAAGATCAAGTACCAGAGCAAACCCAAAGGGGCCACCAGCAACACCAGTTTCAGATCCAATAGAAATTTTGAGGAAAGCTAGGGCTTTACTAAGACAGACCAACAGTGCTGCACAAAAAGCTACATCAGGTATTTCAAGAAATCTTTCTGCTATTATTTCTTCTGCTGAAATTCTTGATTCCCAGGAATTTTTAGATACATCAGAAAAATCTAGGGGTTGGGCATCTTCAAGCATTGCTGCTTGTGAAGATCCAATCCCTGGTGACTCCACTGGGATAAGCATATGTAATGTCCTATTTTTCCTGGGCATTAAGGACCAACCCGCTAACCTATGTGATTCCTGTGGGTTCGAGCGGGTACTGACAGTCAGGGAATCAGTTGAAGACTGATGCCATCTACAGAGGATCTAGGGCATCAATATTATATCACCATTGGGTTGAAGAGGGCCACCAGAGCCAAAGGCCACCTGCATGCATGACATTTGAGCATTATTTAATGATGCATGCAAGTCAACTGCAAATTAGAAGTTAAACTGACCTAATTAGGTCAAAAGTTAGGGTTTTCATAGTTGAAAGTTATAAAAGAAAGATAAAGTGAATGGAGAAGATACTTATGTGATAATTGATTTGTGGAGTCAAATTGGAGAGCTCAATGAGCTAAGTTGGGGTTGAGCGCATGCTCAGCTAACTGGTGTATTTTGGCAGTGAAAACTATCTTCCCTAGTTCATCATCAGGTTGGATCATATAGGTTTAGTACTAGTTCATCATCAGGTTACATTCAGCAGTTATTCCAAGAGGTTGATTATTCATCCAACCAGAGGGTTTCACCGTCACACCGTGTCACCGTGATCAGAGACAAAGCAAGCACATCATCCCGGCTCCCAGTAGTAGCTTATTTATTTGAGCTATATATGGGTATGTACATGCATTGATCTCTCCTATTTTATAGAATCTCTGTATTTTTCTAGGGCACATATTTGCATGCAAAATTCAGGGTTTGCTTTCCTATTATATCAATTTGGGATATTACAGCATACCACCGCCTTCTCAGCAAGTATCTTCATCAGTGCTGCCTTCCACAACCCTGTCCATACCCATTTCCAATATGGCTGCCCCTCGATTGACCAATATGGAAAGGATCCTGGTAGCTAGGTATGCACCCCTAATTTTTCCAAATCCTCTCGCAGCCATGCCTACTGGGGATTATCTCAAGTATATGCCTAAGTTTACAGGGGAAGGGGATTTCACTACTGAAGAACATCTAGAGGCTTTTTACAGCTATGCTGAAAATATTAACATAGAACAAGAAGATGTATGGACTAGGGTTTTTGTGCAAAGCCTAGATGGCCAGGCTAGGAAGTGGTTTAAGGAACTTCTTGCTGGATCAGTGGCAGGCATAGAGGCCCTAGATGACATTTTCTCAAAGAATTGGGGAGAAAGGAGAGAACAACTCTACTATATCACATAATTCAGCAACCTGAAAAGATAAAATGGGGAGTTTGTCTCCAACTTTACCAAGAGATTCAACAATATGTACCACAAGATCCCTACCGAAATTAAGCCCATTGATACCTCAGCTAGGATAACTTATGCAAATGCCTTTGACTCTAACTTCTGCTTACTTCTCAGAGAAAGGAGGTTTGCTTCCTTATCACTCATGTAGGATGCTACCCTAGAGGCAGAGTCAAACATTCTGGCATCCCAGAAGGTCAAAGGGAAGATAGATAGGAAAAAGCAGTGAACAGACTCTAGTGGGGCTTCTGCATTAGAGAACAAGATTGACAAAATGACCAAACTGTTAGATAACCTGACTATTGAAATGTCTAAATTAAAGGACCAAGGACATCTACCTGTGAGGGGTAAAGGGCCAAGTGACTTTGCTCCTCGAAACCCAAATTTTGTTCCTTATAGAAGAGGAAAACCCCCAGTTCAGATTATCAAAAGGGAGAGAATTCAAGGGGAAGATCAGAGGATAAGAGCTCCATTTGAAAATACTGTATTAGAAGAAGAGCCAGAATTTATTGAAGAAGAAGGAGAAGCTAAATACAATATCCACTGCACAGAGGATGAGGAGGACTGTTCTTTTCTTACACAGGCAGAATATGAGGAAGCCCTGATTGATGAGCATATCACTGAAGAGGCTGTCTATCAGGTTGATGGTCAGGGAGGTTAGAAACTGAGGTATAGACTGGTTGCTCCCCTCAAGAATAATGTTGTACCTGTCAAGCTGCTGCACTAGCTAGAAAGGTTGTTGTTTTACCAAAGAAGGGGGCTGTGCCATCCAAAGCATTGCAGAAACCAACACCTTTAGCCACCCCTAATCAAGTACAACTCAAACCTACAGCTCATGAGGTAAGGTTTTGAGATAAGCTGCATTATTCTTTCAACCTTGAGTCTGAAATTCAAAAATTGAAAACCCCTTTCCCTTTAATTGAGCTAATGAAGAATGATGCATTCAAAACCTCCATTTCGAATTCCCTTCAGCCCAAGGTGCTCATTGAAACTGAATTTGTGAACCTGCAAGATGACAAGCCTATTGTAACCTTGGGCCCCATGATCGAAGACCTAAAGGACTCCTGCCCACCATTCTATATATCCTCGAACATCCATGATAAAATCCTCCATAACTATTTGCTGGATTCATGAGCCTCTCATAACCTAATGCCAAAGGCTGTGATGGATGAGATTGGCCTCAACATCACCAAGCCCTACCATGATTTATTCTCCTTTTACTCCAGAAAGGTCAAGTGCTTGGGCCTCATCAAAGACCTTGTTGTAAACCTAACTCAGCTACCTTCGAAAAGCATCATGATGGACATTGTAGTGGCTGATATTCCTCCAAAATTTGGCCTCTTGCTGTCTCAGTCATGGAGCAAAAGACTAGCTGGCACCTTTCATATGGATCTCACATATGCCACCATTCCCATGTTTGGAGGGGAGACTAAGAGGCTGTACAGGGAAAATCAGCTAGCATACATTATAAGCAAGGAGAGCCATTCAGTGAATCACCCCATCTATGCAGTGGACACTGATTTTGGGTCTTGCATTTTGCAAATAGATGATACTTAGCAGACAACAGTTCAACTCACTAAGTCCACCTGTCAGCAGCCCAAAGAAGTAACAACAACAATCTGGACCATGCATTTTGATGGGGCTAGCACTCAAAGCTCAGCAGGTGGAGGTGTAGTATTGATCTCCCCAACTAAGGAAAACATTCACCTGTCTTATAAGCTTGATTTTAAAACCACTAACAACATAGCAGACTATGAAGCCTTGCTGCTAGGAGTTAAAGCTACCAAGGAGATGGGGATCATGTGCATAAAGATTTTTGGAGATGCAGACCTAATCATACAGCAGGTCAACAACACTTTTTAGACAAAAAATATAAGACTGAAGGTCTACAGGGACGAGGTATGGAAACTCAGAGACTCCTTTATGTTTTTTGAACTGTCATATATTCCTAGGGCTTTGAATCACTTGGCTGTCTCTGCAAGTCTGTTTGTTCCTCCTTTACCCCCTAAGCTCAACTATGATGTTCAGGTCAAGTACAGACCCTCTCTGCCAGACAATGTAAAATTTTGGAGGGTGTTTGAGAATGATGAGGAGCTTAGTAAATTCCTTCAACTAGTAGATGAATTCTTTGACATACACCTAGACCAGGAAAACCTTAACATGGAGGAATCCAAACAGCTCAAGTTAAATGATAAAGTGGCTGAGCAGAACATTGTCCAATTTCCCAACAACTACATACCTCGAGGTCTAGTACCACTGGGAGAATTGTTTGATCACAATGACATCCCTCTCAAGCCTGCCAAAAAGGAGCTAGATCCTGCTATCCAAGAGCAAAACATAGGTAGCCAAAGCCGTCCTAAACTGATAAATATTTCCACAGGGTTGAATGTTGATCAAAAGTCTAAATTTTGCAGCTTGATAAAAGAGTTTGCTGATGTTTTTTCCTGGAGTGAAGTGACCTAAAAACTTATGACACCAATATCATCCAACACAGAATTCCTTTGGAGAAGGACACCATTCCTTTCAAACAGAAGCTGAGACCCATCATCCCTCTCCTATTACCAGTGATTGAAAAAGAGATCCACAAGCTCCTCAAAGCCAAGATCATAATTCCCCTCAGGTATTCCAAGTGGATTGCAAACCTAGTAGTGGTAAGAAAGAAAAATGGAGAAATCAGGTTGTGTGTGGATTTTAGAAACCTGAACAAGTGTTCCAAGAAAGACAACTATCCACTGCCCAAGATGGAACACCTATTGCAGAAAGTATCAAGGGCTAGAGTTATGTCCTTCCTTGATGGCTTCTCTGGATACAACCAGGTTGCTATGCACCCTGATGACCAAGAGAAGACTGCCTTTACCACCCCCTAGGGCACCTTTATGTATGCTAAAATGCCATTTGGGATAATGAATGCTAGGGCTACTTTTTAGAGAGCCATGGACCTAGCTTTTGTAGGGCTAAAAGATAAATTTGTGCCGATATATTTGGATGACTTAACAGCTTACTCTCACAGCCATCATGACCACTTGCAGCATTTAAGGAAGGTATTTCTGAAGTGCAGAAGGTATGGAATATCACTGAACCCCAAGAAGTCCCAGTTTGCACTGAATGAAGGAAAGCTCCTAGGCCACATAGTCTTAGCTGAAGGTGTAAAGATCGATCCGGTAAGGGTGGAAGCAATTCAGCAGCTATCAATACCAAGGTCAAAAAGAGACATTCAGTCCTTTTTAGGCAAGATAAACTTTGTCAGGATGTTCATTCCTAATTTCTTTGAGCTGGCAAAGCACATAACAGTCATGCTAAAAAAGGATGCAGAAATAAAGTGGACTGACCAGGCAAGAAACTCTTTTGAAGACATTAAGAAAGCCATCATGGAGGCCCCAACCTTGATTAGTCCCGACTACACCAAGGGTTTTTACATTTTCTCTTTTGCATCTTATGACACAGTGGCAGCTGTACTATTACAAAAGAATGAT
>LPNX011010281.1:140547-283728 GCA_001517045.1 Pseudotsuga menziesii
GTTATAATCAAGGATGAAGACAATCATAAGACAACCTTCAGGACAAGGTATGGACATTATGAGTTTGTAGTGGCACCATTTGGTCTCACAAATGTGCCAGCTACATTTATGTGCCTTATGAACAGTGTCTTCAGTAAGTATTTGGACAAGTTTGTTCTTGTCTTCCTTGATGACATTCTAATTTATTCTAAGAATGAGGAAGAAAATGAAGATCATTTGAGACTGACATTGCAAGTGCTCAAGGAACATCAGCTGTATGCAAAGTTGAGCAAGTGTGACTTCTACAGGGATAGAATTCAGTACTTGGGTCACATTATCTTTGAAGAGGGTATATCAGTAGACCCTGAGAAGATTGAAGCCATCATGAATTGGACTAATCCAAGAAATGTGACGGATGTAAGATCTTTTATGGGACTTGCAAGATACTATAGGAGATTCATTGAAGGATTTTCCAAGGTTGCACATGCCATCACTTCTTTGTAAAAGAAGGGGATAAAGTTCGAATGGACTTCGAAGTGTGAAGAAAGATTCCAGCAGTTGAAGAATCTTCTCACCAGTGCACCAGTATTGAAGGTTGCAGACCTAGAGAAAGATTTTGTGGTATGTACCGATGCATGCAAACAAGGGCTTGGAGGAGTCCTTATGCATGACAACCACCGATATGCTATGAATCAAGAAAGCTGAATGAGCATGAGAAGAACTATGCCACTCATGATTTAGAGCTTGCAGCCATAGTACATGCTCTCAAGATGTGGAGACATTACTTGATGGGTAGAAGATTTGAACTCAGAACAAATCACTGTGGACTGAAGTATTTGTTTGATCAACCTACTCTGAATGCTAGGCAAGCGAGATGGTTGGAATTTTTATGTGAGTTTGATTTTGAAATCAAGCACATAAAAGGAAAAGAAAACAAGGTAGCTGATGCACTCAGCTGAAAGGTACAGGAAATGCACGTGGCATTTCTGAGTAGTTTCCAATCAGATTTGAGGCAGCAGATTGTTAATCATGTTGCCGGAGATGAATTGTATGAATAGATAAAAGACAAATTGCAGCAGCACAGTCTTCAGAAGAAGTATGGGGGATATAAATTGGAAGAAGATGGACTTCTCACTTTTAAGGGTAGAGTTTATATTCTGAATGTAGCAGATTTGAGGAAATTTATTATGGATGAAATTCATCAAGCTCCGTATTCTGGTTAGCCAGGATATCAGAAGACAATTGCTACAGCTAGAAAGCAATACTTTTGGCCAGGAATGAAAAAGGACATGGCTGAGTACATTTCAAGGTGCATGAAATGTCAATAGGTAAAGGTCGAGCATCAACATCCAGCAGGTTTGTTGCAGCCTTTACCAGTTCCGGAATGGAAATGGGAAGTTATTTCCATGGATTTTATTATAGGATTGCCGATGACTTGGAGAAAACATGATTCCATCATGGTTGTGGTAGACAATTTGACAAAAGCAACACATTTTATACCAGTGAAGTCTATGCACAAGACTGATGACATTGCGAAGATATTCATGAAGGATATTTTCAAGTTGCATGGATTGTCGAAGGCAATAATTTTTGACAGGGATGTCAAGTTCACTTCCAATTTTTGGAAGGGGTTGTTTGCAGATTTGGGTACAAAGTTAAACTTCAGCACTGCATACCATCCTTAGATAGATGGGCAGATAGAAAGAGTTAATCAGGTGCTTGAAGATATGCTTTGCATGTATGTGATGGACAAACCAACCAAGTGGGAATATTACTTACACTTGGTAGAGTTTGCTTACAACAATGGACAACAGGAATCCTTGGGGATGAGTCCGTATGAAGCCTTGTACGGAAGAAGGTGTAGGACACCAGTGACTTGGGATAACCCAGTGAACAAAGTTGTGCTTGGACCAGAATTGCTCAAGGAAATGGAGCAAGAGGTTGTAAAGATCAGACAGAATCTGAAAGCAACACATGACAGACAGAAAAGCTATGCAGATAAGCATAGCATGAACAGAGAATTCATTGTTGGGGATCATGTTTACCTCAGAGTGAAGGCAAAGAAAAGTTCCTTGAAGCTTGGAAGTTGTGCCAAGCTGTCACCTAGATATTGTGGGCCGTTTGAAGTGCTTAAAAGAATAGGGCCTGTTGCATATAGACTTGCATTTCCTGCTAGTACTAGAGCTCATAATTTTTTTCATGTTTCTTTGCTTAAGAAATATGTACATGATCCTAACCATGTGATAAATTGGGATGTGATTCAGGTGGAACCCGAGGGAGAGTTCCAAATCGAGCCAATGCGCATCCTCGACAGGAAGGTCACAATGATCTGGAACCGAGCCATAGGGCAGGTAAAGGTGCAATGGGAGCATTATGGGCCTGAAGAGGCTATGTAGGAGCTGGAGGATGCCATGTGATTGGCATATCCATTTTTGTTCAATTCTGCGGAACACTGAGGTAGTACCAGTGTAGCATTTTGTTCAGATTTTGTAAACACTGAGGACAGTGCTATTGAAGGGGGAGGGGAGTGTAACACCTTGGTTTTGACCCCGTTTTGCATCAATATACATGATACACATATTGTAAATAATCATGGTGTGGAGCTAAAGGCAAAGGCCCCACCATGATTTGGTTATGTTATGTTTTGGGTTGAAATGGTCACCGATGGTATATCGAGACATGGGGCATACATATTAAGTTGTGGCACCATGTAACTATGCATTTTAATTATTAACCCAACCAGCTATGTTCACTGCAACTAAATTGAGAAGGGGCATGATTTCCTAAGGGTAAGGAGGGGGAAAGTTAAATCCTGAGCCATGGTGGGGGCGGGGGGGGAAGCCATGTGTCACCACCACCCTTAAGTATTTCCATTGTTAGTTGGGACAATGATTGGCTAGTAGGAAAACCATGCCCACGCCCACGCCCACGCCCGCTCACTCTCTCTCCACGACGCATCTATTGGCTTGTCCACTACCCCGATCGTGGTTGTTCAGTTTCTTCACGTGGACCGTGTTAAAGGGATACACATTCCATTGTTTGGGGTTCACCATTCCTCTTACATCGCCTTGCTAGTCTATGAATTTTCTTCCCTTGTTCATGCAGAGCATTGGTATTCCCCAGCATTGTTAGACTGTTGTGGTTTTTCCTCACCGCTCGCTAGTTGCAGTTTCCCTAACGTATTGCTGACTATGTTTTTCCTGTACAATACAATTTTTTTTGTAGATTGCCGTGGTTGTCCTCTGTGGTTCGTTGTCCTGTTATATCCCATCGTTGAATTGTGGCCTGGATTTTCTGGATAGTTCTCTGGGTTGTGTTCTTTTCCTTCACGCACAGATTGAGAGTGGGTCTCTTTCCATTTTCTGGTCTGTGTATTTTCCTTCAGCGATTGCAGGGAAGATTGGGTGCTATGGGCTCAGAGTTGCTCATGGGTTGTTAATGGCCACTATTACTGAACCGTGTTTTCCCCAGTAAAAGCCTGAAGAGCTGTTTGGCTGCTTGCATGCAGCGGTTTTGTCCTCGGACTGCATTGGAGTGGTGAATGAGGGCCTGAGGTGCTTGATAAACCTGGTGGGTTGAGAACCACATAGACAGAGCTGCTGAGCTGGTCTTATTCTCCACAACCCCTGAATAGCACTGGAAGGGAGGTCAGGGTCTGAAAGGCTGCATTACAGAGAAAGGACTGACTTCCTTGTGTTGGGTGTGTGTGGTTGTTCTAGAAGCCAGTCTGGTTCTGGTGTCGATGCACTAGCTTAGCATTAACCTTTCCCAGCTCCTAGATGACTTGATAAACCCAACTTTGTTGGCTTGGCTGATCTGTTGTTCGCCTGATAAACCCAACTGTGTTGGCTTGGCTGAACTGTGTACCCTGGTGGTGTTGTTATCGTTGGCTATGTGTAAGTCTGTTAGTTTCTTATTCCTTGGGGAATCATGCCCAGCTCGGGGGTGGTAGTGTTGCTGAGAGATTAAAGAGCATGCGAGCCTATGGTTGGGTGGAATGTTGCAGCGACGTAGCTGGTTGCAGAATAAGTTCTCTATAACATAAGTACTCTTGCCTAACTTGTGTCTGCAATTACATATTTACCATTGATGAATGATGATCTACATGTTAAATGCTGATATGTATATGCATGAATGCTGATTGATATGTTTTGCTTCTATTGTGTATATGAATGATTATGCTTCGTAAAATGTTTTATGTTTTAAGTATCATGCTTCAGCACTATATGTATGTATGTTCATGTTCATGGGGCTAGATGCCTGGGTGATTTAACGTATAGTAGTGTCCTGTTCGCCAGTCGGAGGGTCGGGGATGTTACACTGACACTGCGGCAGCGTTCTGGTCTAAAGCTCCGATGGGATAGTGGCTAGACCTTTCGATCGCCGATTGCGAAGCTAGTGGTTTAAAAACTTCGACACCGCGGCAGTGTTCCGGTCTAAAGTTCCGATGCATTAATGGTGATAGGTTATGGTCGCCGACAATTTGTAGTTTAAAGCACTGACATTGCGGCAGCATTCAGATAAGAAGTTTCGATGTGCTAATGGCTTGAGGTTACGATCACCGATCATTAGTGGTTTAAAGAGCCAACACATATAGTTTTGGGATTTCGATTGCGACGCTAATGATTTTAGAGGTCGACACTGCGGTAGCATTCAGGTTTGGAGTGCTGATGGGCTAGAGGAGAGAGCTTCTGATCGCCGATGTAGAAACCGTCACAACGCTAGTAATTTGAGATGCCGACACTGCGGCAGCATTCAGGCCTGGGGCACCGACGGTAACTTCCGATCACCGACCGCGGTGGCAGGGTAGAAAATTCCGGCAGATTAAGCAAGAAAGGTAATGTCAGTTAACCACCGAAACACTGGATTTTGGTAGCAAATTTACACTGGACCAACAACAGTGATCACTAGCAACCACTTCAGTTATTAAATGTTCACTCAGTGAACTAGATCTTCGAAATAGATAGACAAATAGTTAGGTAGGGTTTGAAACCCTAATTTGAAAAAACTATGACTTTGAGTATTTTTGTGAAAATAGATCGAAGTTTCAGGATCTGTAATTTTTTGTAGAACGCTATAAAGCTTAAGATCGATTTCATAATAAAGGTTCAACTTCGGGGATTTATAAGCCTATAATGCTTTCACGCTTCTCATTTTACTTATTCATGATATAAGCTCTTTTGTTGTGATCTGTTCAACCATCATCTCTTTCTTTACTATATTTATGCCTAAATGTGTATTTAGGTCATTTTCAGATTGATTAAAAAGCTGATAGCTGTCATCCTATTGGTTTGTTAGTGCGATTTGATTTATAAATACCATCCTCATCAGGATTTAGCCATTTATATGCATGTGTTTTGTATGTAAGTCTGCCAGCCTAGTGAGTTCTCCATCCCTGCACCTTATTGTCAAACTTCTGAGCAATTGCAACTAAAAGCCTTGTAAATGAGTGAGTTTTATGAATGGCTTGAGAGTGGACAGGTTATATAGGTCAACTGACTTGATCCATATCAGAAAACCCCAAAACATTGTAAGTTACCAGGCATCCTCGAGCTACAACCTAGAGGAGTTTCCTGGAGTGATAACAATTAGGATAATCTATTGTCTAAAATTTGTAAAGGGAGACAGAATTTGATTTTGGGAGGAGATTTAAATTTTCCAATGGGTTCGTCTAAAAGTTGGGGTCCATGTCCATAGGATGACTCATTGTTGGATTATTTTTTGCAAAATTTTTAGGAGGAGGGGTTAATTGACATCGAACCATCAAAGTTGAATCCAACCTGGAAAAACAAGAGAACATGGCATGATAATATTTGTAAAAGGTTGGATCGTTTCTTGGTTTCTAAAGATATGCTGGAAAATCCGATTAAGTTTAGAAAATGGGCAGGGAATGGAGGGGAGTCTGACCATTTTCCTATTTTCTTTGAGATAAATGATGGAAGTAAAAATGACCCATGTCCTTTTAAATTCAATTCTAATTGGAAATAAGATGCAGGGTTTGTCAACTTACTGCAAGAAAGTTGGGATCCTTATGTTATATCTTCACACGTATCACCTTCTATTCATTTTGCAAATAGTCTGAAAAAAGATAAAAGAGACATCAATCAAGTGGCTTGTTCAAAAGAAAGAATATGAGGTTCAAGATATAAAACATATTGAATCTTTGTTGGTAGACAAATACAATGAAATGGGGTTTGGCTATTACTCTAAGGAGAAGAAAGAGGAAATTGTTGGTCTAGAAGCGCGAAGAAGGAAGATTTTGGAGGATCATGAAGCATATTTAAGATTAACGCCTTGTGCTTATTTTGTGGAGACAAGAATTCAAAATTTTTTCATCAGTATGCAAATTACACGAAGAATATAAATTATATATGGAATATAAATTCTTATCAGGGATAAGAAGTCGAAGGTTTTGAGGATATTTCTAGGGCTGGTATTCATCATTTTTAGACTTTGTTTAAAGTAGAAGAGCGGATAAATTTAACAGAGACTATGAAGATAGCCCAATATTTCCTATCAAATGTATCCGAGGAAGATAATGAAATGATTATGGAAGAAGTTACTCTCAATTAATTTCAAGACATTTTGGCTCAACTCAAGAAAGATAAAAGTCTGGGTCCGGATGGGATTCTTATGGATTTTTACTATGGACTTTTTAATGTTTTGGCTCCATACTTGATGTTGGTTATAGAAGAATCTAGAAAGAGTGGGAAAACACTGGCGGTCTTCAATTTGACCTTCATAGATTTAATACCAAAGTCATATTCTCCAAAGAGCTTTGAGGACTTCATACCATTATCTCTCTGTAATTGTATTTACAATATCATTGGTAAAGTCATTTCAACTAGGATAAAAAAAGTCTTAAGTAACTACATTTCCAGTGAATAGTTTGGGTTCCTCCCCAATCATCAGATTCATGAAGCTATTGGAGTTGTTTAGGGGGGTATGCACATTATTAAACAAAATAAATCTCAAGTGGTGATGATTAAAAATGATTTTTCCAAGGCATATGACAGAGTTAGTTGGATGTATCTTTGGGTGGTCCTATCTCATATGGGGTTTATAGTACCCTTCATCTCTTAGGTGATGGGAAGCCTTGCTTTTGTTTCTTTTTCTATTCTTATCAGCGGGTCTACAACTGATTTCTTTAGGCCTAGCAGGGGCATTAGACAGGGATTCTCGTTATCCCTGCTTCTTTTTCTTATTGTTACAGAAGATATAGGAAGGGCCATACATGATGCGAAACAAAAAGGGGAAATTGCAGATATTTGATATGGAGAGCAGATATTCCTAACACATATTTTATTTGTTGATGATATTATATTATTTTCTGATGGATTGTGCTGAGAGTTGGAAATTTTTCATGATATTCTAAAGGTTTTTTGTGTGGCTTCGGGCATGAAGGTAAACAATGGAAAATCAACTATCTTAATTGTAGGTATTGAAGATAGGGAAGTTCAATTCATTAGTAATATGTTTCCATACATAGTATCTCCTATTGAAGTTGGACTGAAATATTTAGGATTTTTCTTAAAGTGGACTTCTTATGTGAATAAGGATTGGGATTCGCTAATCTCAAAATGTGAAGTAAGAATAAAAAATTGGAGTCATCATTGGCTGTTAAAGGAGGGAAAGTAGTTATGGTTCAATCTGTATTTGAGGCAATTCCAGTTTTCTGGATGAATTTATGGATTCCTACAAGTGTTATTGAAAAAAATAGAAGATTATGGTACAAAATTTTGTGGTCTCTTAGTCAAGAACAAAAGGGTATGGTGTGGATAAAATGTCAAGAATTGCCCCTTCCTAAAACCAGTGGAGGGTGGGGATTTAAGATCCTTGCACTATTCTCAAAAGCCTTGGTTGCTAAAAATGTATAGCGATTGATTAAGGGCGAGGGATTGTGGGTTCAGATTGTTGTTCGAAAATGTATTTTTCCCCATACTGTTCTGGAATGGATTCAGTGCTCGATAAAGGATCGTAGGAATATATCCATTGGTTGGAAGGTAGTAATATAATCCTTTGATATTATATGTTCAGGTTCATCTAAGAAGGTGGGAGATGGGTTATCGATGCACTTGGGTGAGGATCCATGGGTGGGATGTAACCCATGGTTTGAAATGTATATGCATATGACCTAGTTCTTACAGGACAGAGGGTATAACAATCTAAATAGTATTTTTTGTCTGGGTGCATCATCGTTTAGGAGTCAAGGTTGGTTAACAACATAAGCAATGGGACTTACAGGTAATGAAACAAATGTATGGAATGATTATATATCAAACTTAAAAAGAATCAATGTTCGGATAGATGGAATACCAAACATGCTGGTATATATGTTTTCTTCAAAAGGTGAATACACTCCAAAAGAGGGTTACAACTATGTGATTAAGGATATGGTGAATTTTGAACCGAACTGGTGGTGGAAAGTTGTGTGGCAATATAAGTGCCCAATGAAAACTAATATTTTTATGTGGTTTATACTATCAAACACGGCCCTTATATGGGATGTACTTGAAAGATAAGGAAGAGAGGGACCTCGAAGATGCTATCTATGAAAAAATGAGCAAGAATTAAACTTTCATAAGAGCAGTGGAATGTGCTTATACTAGGACTATATGGACGTAAATTGAAAATAAATTAAAACTGCATGATTTATGGAAATGTGATTCAATGGAAACTTGTCTAAAGGAGTGGAGATTTTTGGAGATGTAGACCTCATCATACAGCAGGTCAACAACACTTTTTAGACAAAAAAAATCAGACTGAAGGCCTACAGGGACGAGGTATGGAAACTCAAAGACTCCTTTATGTTTTTTGAACTGTAATATATTCCTAGGGCTTTGAATCACCTGGCTGATTCCCTGGCTGTCTCTGCAAGTCTGTTTGTTCCTCCTTTACCCCCTAAGCTCAACTATGATGTTCAGGTCAAGTACAGACCCTCTCTGCCAGACAATGTAAAATTTTGGAGGGTGTTTGAGAATGATGAGGAGCTTAGTAAATTCCTTTAGTTAGTAGATGAATTCTCTGACATACACATAGACCAGGAAAACCTTAACACGGAGGAATCCAAACAGCTCAAGTTAAAGGATAAAGTGGCTGAGTAGAACATTGTCCAATTTCCCAACAACTACATACCCTGAGGTCTAGTACCACTGGGAGAACTGTTTGATCACAATGACATCCCTCTCAAGCCTGCCAAAAAGGAGCTAGATCCTACTATCCAAGAGCAAACCAAATCCGTCCTAAACTGATAAATATTTCCACGAGGTTGAATGTTGATCAGAAGTCTAAATTTTGCAGCTTGATAAGAGAGTTTGCTGATGTTTTTGCTTGGAGTGAAGTGACCTAAAAACTTATGACACCAATATCATCCAGCACGGAATTCCTTTAGAGAACGACACCATTCCTTTCAAATAGAAGCTGAGACCCATCAGCCCTCTCCTATTACAAGTGATTGAAAAAGAGATCCACAAGCTCCTCAAAGCCAAGATCATAATTCCCCTCAGGTATTCCAAGTGGATTGCAAACCTAGTAGTGGTAAGAAAGAAAAATGGAGAAATCAGGTTGTGTGTGGATTTTAGAAACCTGAACAAGTGTTCAAAGAAGGACAACTATCCACTGCCCAAGATGGAACACCTATTGCAGAAAGTCTCAGGGGATAGAGTTATGTCCTTCCTTGATGGCTTCTCTGGATACAACCAGGTTGCTATGCACCCTGATGACCAAGAGAAGACTGCCTTTACCACCCCCTGGGGCACCTTCATGTATGCTAAAATGCCATCTGGGCTAATGAATGTTGGGGCTACTTTTCAGAGAGCCATGGACCTAGCTTTTGTAGGGCTAAAAGATAAATTTGTGCCGATATATTTGGATGACTTAATAGTTTACTCTCACAGCCATCATGACCACTTGCAGCATTTAAGGAAGGTACTTATGAAGTGCAGAAGGTATGGAATATCACTGAACCCCAAGAAGTCCCAGTTTGCACTCAATGAAGGAAAGCTCCTAGGCCACATAGTTTCAGCTGAAGGTTTAAAGATCGATCCGGTAAGGGTGGAAGCAATTCAGCAGCTGTCAATACCAAGGTAAAAAAGAGACATTCAGTCCTTTTTAGGAAAGATAAACTTTGTCAGGATGTTCATTCCTAATTTCTTCGAGTTGGTAAAGCACATATAGTCATGCTAAAAAAGGATGCATAAATAAAGTGGACTGACCAGGAAAGAAACTCTTTTGAAGACATTAAGAAAGCCATCATGGAGGCCCAAACCCTAGTTAGTCCCGACTACACCAAGGGTTTTTACATTTTCTCTTTTGCATCTTATGACACAGTGGCAGCTGTACTATTACAAAAGAATGATGAAGGTCTTCATCATCCAGTTGCATTCTTCAGTAGAACCCTGAGAGATGCTGAGATGAAGTATGACCCAATTGAGAAGCAGGCTTATGCTCTCATAAAATCTTTGAAGACTTTCAGAATCTACATTCTCCACGCAAAGGTCATTGAATATGTCCCTTCAACTGCTGTGAAGGATGTTTTGACTCGGCCTAACATTGATGGGAAGAGAGATAAGTGGATTGCCAAACTCATTGAGTTTGATGTAGAGGTGAAACCCACCAAACTGGTAAAGGGATTAGGTCTAGCCAAACTCATGGCCAAAGAAAACTGTGAAATGATGGGAATAAATTTCACATGTGTCAAATCAGCAAAGGTGCAGACTGTGGTAGCAGTAGAAACAGAAGTAAATCAAGATCATAACGATAGTCCATCAGTAGCTGAGAACATATCTTCATGTGAGTGGTACTCAGGTATCATTCAATTTTTGCAAAAATTAGAAGTTTCTCCTGATCTCACTCCTAACCAAGCATGAGCTCTTAAGTTGAAATCTGTTAAGTTTTGCATAATTGACAAAATGTTGTACTGGAGGGATCAGTCTGGAATTTTGCTAAGGTGTCGAGATAAAGAGGAAGTAGAGCAGGTCATGCATCACTTTCATTCCAGCACATGTGGAGGCCACCACTATTGGAAAACCACAACCCACAAGATCTTAAGAGTAGGATACTATTGGCCAGTCCTCTTTGCTGATGTATGCACTTTTCTAAGGGCATGTGACCAATGCCAAAGATTTATAGGGAAGCAGCAGCTAAAATACTTTCCCCTTAGGTCTGTTACAGTGAATGGGCCTTTTCAGCAATGGGGTCTGGATTTCATAGGTGAAATGAATCCATCCTCCAGTGGACATCATAAATGGATCCTAGTAGCCACTGACTACTTTACAAAATGGATAGAAGCAGTACCTACCAGGAATGCCACTCATCAAGTCATAATGAGATTTTATATATGAGAATATCTTTAGCAGGTTTTGCTTCCCAGTAAGGTTAGTAAATGATAATGCAACAACTTTTAAGGCCGGGGCATTAGTTAAAATGTGTGAATCAATGGGTATTCAACTGGTGCACTCCACATCCTATTATCCCCAAGGCAATGGCATGGCTGAGTCATCCAACAAAAGCTTAGTCAGAATCACCAGGAAACTGTTGGAGACAAATTAGAAAAGCTGGGATTCAAAGCTTAAGTTTGCCTTATGGGCTGATAGGGTAACAGACAAAAGATCTATTGGGACTTCTCCATTCAAGCTAGTTTATGGCACTGATGCCATCTTTCCTATCCAGCTCATCCTTCAAGTGGCAAAGTTATTTCAGGAAGAGGAAGATGAACCAAATGATATGGCGAGAAGGATGATGGATTTGGTGGAGTTACAGCAGATCAGGGAGCAAGTTGTAGGAAAATTAGAGGCTCATCAACAGAGGATAAAGGGCATGTTTGACAAAAGAGAAAAGGTAGACAACTTCCAGGTTGGAGATTGGGTCCTCAAGTGGGATACTGTCAGATAGGCCAAGGGAAAACATGAAAAATTTGACTCTTTGTGGATCGGACCTTTGTTATAGACCAGGTATATGAGAATAACACCTTCAAATTGTAGAATCTGGAAGGTGAAGAGGTATTTGATGGCCCAGTGAACAGGTGGTTCTTGAAACTCTATTTTATTTGAGACTCTGAGGCCTTATTATTGTAAATTAGTAGATAGTAGGTTGTTTTGATTTCAGAATAAACTCCATGCCCAATGGAGCACTAGAAGATAGCCTAAATTATTCTTTTTCGGGAAAGGCATTTTGGTCTGGGGTTCTTCGGACCTCACTAGGAGGTTCCCATCCCCAAGTAGGAGCCATATTTTATCTCCCAAAATAATTTATTTTGATAGTATGGAGAATTTAACTCATGCAATGAAGGATATGAGTATCACTGACAGTTTGAAAGCCTCTGTTTTTTATTTGGGTAAAAATTTCACAAGTTGTAGCTTTCGGTGGCTTAGGCGAGGCTCAAAACATCTCATTAGCCACCGAAAAGGGTTGTCTTCGGTATATTAAGAAGGAGTGCAACATATACACTGACCACCGAAAGAACAACAAAATTTCCCCCTCGTGTTTTTCACTACAGTGACAAGCTTGGGAAAATTACGTAGGTGCAATAAGAGCTCCAAGAACTGAAATTATATAAGAAACGAGTCATTCAAAGACTTCTATTTATCAGTTCCAGACACTTCTATGGCAAGACACGGATAGGCGTTGGATACATGTGATGGAAACGGTTTCTTACTTGACGAATATTATTCTAGTGTATGATGAAATACAAAGCTCGCCCAATTTTTTTTGTTTTGACAGCATGTTGGAGGTTTAATCCTCTACGACGCTGACGTTTTGGATATTTAGTCCTCTATGTCACTGCCACTTAGTGGCTTGAGGTTTCGATCGTTGATCATCAGTGGTCTGAGGTTTCGATCGTCGATGAAGAGTTTTGTGGCTTGAAGTTTCGATCGCGAAGCTAGTGGTTTAAAGCTCCGACACTGCGGCAGTGTTCCAGTCTAAAGCTTTGATGGGATAGTGGCTAGACCTTCCGATCGTCGATCACGAAGCTAGTGGTTTAAAAGCTCCAACACCGTGGCAGCGTTCCGGTGTAAAGTTCTGATGCATTAGTGGTGATAGGTTCCAATCGCGAAGCTAGTGGTTTAAATCTCCAACTGTAACACCCCAGTTTTGACCCCGTTTTGCATTAATATGCATGATACACATATTGTAAATAATCATGGTGCGGAGCTAAAGGCAAAGGCCCCACCATGATTTGGTTATGTTATGTTTTGGGTTGAAATGGTCACTGATGGTATATCGGGACATGCGGCATACATATTAAGTTGTGGCACCACGTAACTATGCATTTTAATTAATAACCTAGCCAACTATGTTCACTGCAACTTAATTGAGAAGGGGCATGATTTCCTAAGGGTAAGGAGGGGGGAAGTTAAATCCTGAGCCATGGGCTGGGGAAGTCATGTGTCACCACCACCCTTAAGTATTTCCATTGTTAGTTGGGACAGCGATTGGCTGGTAGGAAAACCACCACCATGCCCATGCCTGCTCACTCTCTCTCCACGACGCGTTTGTTGGCCTATCCACTACCCCGATCGTGGATGTTCAGTTTCTTCACATGGACTGAGTTAAAGGGATACACATTCCATTGTTTGGGGTTTTCCATTCCTCTTACACCACCTTGCTAGTCTATGAATTTTCTTCCCCTATTCATGCAGAGCATTGGTTTTCCCCACCATTGTTAGACTGCTGTGGTTTTTCCTCACTGCTCGCTGGTTGTAGTTTCCCTCACGTATTGCCAACTGTGTTTTTCCTGTATAATGCGGAAATTGCTATAGATTTCCGTGGTTGTCCTCTGTGGTTCGTTGTCCTATTATATCCCATCGTTGAATTGTGGTCGGGATTTTTCGGATAATTTTGTGGGCTGAATTCTTTTGCTTCACGCACAGATTGAGAGTGGGTCTCTTTCCATTTTCTGGTCTGTGTATTTTCCTTCAGCGATTGTAGGGAAGATTGGGTGCTGTGGGCTTAGAGTTGCTCATGGGCTATTAATGGCCATGATTATTGAACGGTGTTTTCCCCTGTAAAATCTTGAAGAGCTGTTTGGCTGCTTGCATGCAGCGGTTTTATCCTCGGACTACATTGGAGTGGTGAATGAGGGCCTGAGGTGCTTGATAAAACTAGTGGGTTGAGAACTACATAGACAAAGCTGCTGAGTTGGTCTTCTTCTCCACAACCCCTTAATAGAACTAGAAGGGAGGTCAGGGTTTGAGGGATTGCGTTGCAGAGAAAGGATTGATTTCCTTGTGTTGGGTGTGTGTGGGTGTTCTAGAAGCCAATCTGGTTCTGGTGTCAGTGCACCAGCTTAGCATTAGCCTTTCCCAGCTCATGGATGGTCTGATAAACCCAACTTTGTTGGCTTGGCTGATCCGTTGTTCGCCTGATAAACCCAACTATGTTGGCTTAGCTGAACTGTGTACCCTGGTGTTGTTGTTATCCTTGGCTATGTGTAAGCCTGCTAGTTCCTTATTCCTTGGGGAATCATTCCTAGCTCGGGGGTGGAAGCGTTGCTGAGAGATTAAAGAGCACGTGGGCCTATGGTTGGGTGGAATGTTGCAGCGACATAGCTGGTTGAAGAACAAGTTCTCTATAAGATAAGTACTCTTGCCTAACTTGTGTCTGCAATTACATATTTACCATTGATGAATGATGATCTACATGTTAAATGCTGATCTATATATGCATGAATGCTGATTGATATGTTTTTCTTATGTTGTGTATATGAATGATTATGCTTCATAAAATGTTTTATGTTTTAAGTAGCATGCTTCAGCACTATATGTATGTATGTTCATGTTCATAGGGCTAGATGCCCGGGTGATTTGATGTATAGTAGCGTCCTGTTTGCCGGTCGGAGGGTCAGGGACGTTACAGTGTGGTATTAGAGCCCTGGTTGCAGTATGGGCCTGAATGGGCCAT
This sequence comes from Pseudotsuga menziesii, assembly GCA_001517045.1. Classification (NCBI taxonomy): domain Eukaryota; kingdom Viridiplantae; phylum Streptophyta; class Pinopsida; order Pinales; family Pinaceae; genus Pseudotsuga; species Pseudotsuga menziesii. Next base: position 155,428 of record LPNX011010281.1, read on the forward strand.
GAAGATGCAGTGATAGAGTTTATGTTGCAGCATTGGGCCTCATAAGGCCATGAACAGTTAATAGAGGCAGGTTGCCTACTGCCCTGAAGAAACCAGGAAAATTGGTGAAGCCCAAAAAATTCACAAATTTTTTGAAGTGTTTGGCCGTTGGCCCATCGAAACACTTAGACAGATGGATCGCTGACGTTTAGCTGATGGTGCACCCGTCGTTGCGGCAGTCTAAGACACTATCCACCCAACGGATAGTTGATTCGACCGCCGATGGCGCAGAAGTTTCGAAATGTTCCAAGTGTTGACTTCGTCGGCCAGCGAAGCACGTTAGTGGCATTCATCGCCGATGAACAATGGAAGGGATCAAAGGATTGTAGACCCGCCATTGTGGATAACTAGAGAACTATCCTCCCAACGGATAGTTGATCTGACCGCTGATGGCGCAGAAAGTTCAAATTTTTTTTCTTTCTAAGTGATGAAAACATCATTCATCGAAAGAAGATAGTGGTTTGTGCATCCGCCATTGGGAAATCCTAGAGCCCTAATATTCCGATAGGGAGAAGCTCCAACTGCCGATGCCGCCCAAAATCATGTCTCAGTTCGCCGATCGAAAAGCATTAGCGGATTGGACTGCCGGTCGGGAAAGGATCGAAGATGACGAGCCACTGTTACGGCTGTTGATCGAACTAACCCGTCGATGCTTTAGTATTCCACTTGCCGATGCCGAAGTGTTAGTGGATTGTGGCCGATGCCGAAGTGTTAGTGTTAGTGGGAGATGGAGCCGACAAATTTGGCAAAAGATAAGCGATCGATGAGCCGATGACGCGGAGGGAAGGAAGACTGAAAAGAGAGAAATTTCAAATTTTTTTCGAAGGCATGGAATTATTGGCCATCGACAATGGTTAGTTGAGCACATCGCCGATGATTAGATGATGTGATCGCCGATAGACTTACGGTTGTGGAAGTTAGTTGATGAGACCGCCGATGGACGTCGATAGAAGTTAGTTGATCGAGCACCCACCGTTGTGGAATCTTAGACAACTATCCCGGCAATGCATTAGTCTCTCTACTCGCCGATGCCGAGGTGTTTAGTGTATAATGGTTCCGAGATCCAATAACCTACTATGATGAAGTGAAGTGCTTGGGAGTGCCGACACTGTGGAAGAGTTAGGACTTATGGAAACTGCCATTGCGGATGCCTAGAGGACTAAGTGTCTGATGCCATAGTAGGATGCTGTTTCAACCACCAACAAACTTTGTTCAGCGAAAATTATAACGGGATTATTGGCTGCCATTGTGAAATGATAGACCATTGCAGAATCGATACTGCGGATGAAAATAGACCAACAGGTCACCGATAAATACGTGGGATAATAGACCGATCGGAGGAAAACTTTGAAGAGTAAAAAATCACTAGAAAATTGTTGATGATCGGATTGCCGATCGGAAGCTCAGCTGCATTCGCTGCAGAAAAGGTAGGAAGATCATTTCTACCGTTGCGGCTGCTCAACGGACTATGCACCCGATGCACAGATGGTTTGCTCGCTGATACAGATCAGGAGTCTAGTTGTTTTACCCGCTGAAACGCTGGAAAGGAATAAACAATAGACCGCCGATGAACATACAATTTTTCACTGATGCAGATTGAAGGCGTAGTTGTTTTGACCACTGCAATGTCGGAGAATTAGTTGGGAGGAGGTCCGATTGGACCTAAGAAGATTTGGTTTTTTCAGAAGAATTTATCAGTGATTTTTCAAGTAGTTTTTTACTACCTTTCAGTCGATTTTCAACAGATTTTAGCAGACTACCCGTGGTCATAGGGCTGAAAAGAAATAGAGATTTTTTATATTTTAACATAATTGTTGTTTTATGAAATTTCTAGAAGAAAAAGGTAAGTAGTTTGGTTTATATTAATGTATGTATCTAACAGTTTTCTGCTAACACATTTGCAGAACTTTAGATAACTTCCAAGAGCAGTACTCCAGAAAGAACAGTGTGGTAAAGCAAGAGGTGGTCCAGTCATGAGAACCCATGATGGGTATGATGCTTGGGATTCTTACGAGCGAGCAGAAGATGCCATGGGAGAAAATGTCTGTAATGGGAATGATGACATAGAGTTTAATGGAAGGAGATTCCAAGAGACACCGTCAGATGTTGCAACAACCATGAGAAGCTTGGTTAAAGCCCAGGAATAGCAGCATCAGTTGAATGCTGCCATATTGTAGAGTTTGATAGACTTGCAGAAAAAGATAGATTCTAGACAAGATATAGTAAGGCCAGAAGGCAGTGAGAGTAGCACTAGGAGAAGGAGAAGGACTTCTAGTGGATCATCTAATTTTGAAGTATCTAGCGGGGATACAAGTTCATCTTCTCATAAGAAAAGAAGAAGGCACCATAGGGATCCCTCTCAAGATGAATTTAAGAAAGCTAAACCTCCTACATTTGATGGTGAGATAAAGACGGGACAAGAAGCCAAAGCTTGGCTTCTTGGGATAAAGCAATACTTCCAAGTACAAGATTATTCAGGAAACATGAAGGCCAGAGTTGCCATATTCAATCTAAATGGAAGAGCATCCATTTGGTGGGAACACTTCAAGCAAGTAAAGAGGATCAGTGAAAGGAAATTGAAATGGAAACAGTTCAAGAAGTATTTTAGGCAGAAATACATTTCTGACAGGTATTATGATGACAAGATCAAGGAGTTCCATGAGCTAAGATTGGGACAGGAGACCATGGATGAATATGCAAATAAGTTTTTGGAATTGTTGAGGTATGTCCGGTACATCAAAGATGAAAAGGTGAAGATTCAACGGTTTCTAAGTGGATTGCCTCAAGCCTACAAAGATAGAATTGAGTTCTATGAGTCGAGAACTCTTGAAGAAGCAATAAGGAAGGCTAAGTATTGCTATGAGAAAAGAAAAGGTAAACCTAATTACCATAAGGCATGGAAGGACAAGAAGAATGAGAAGTTTGACCAAAGAAAGAAAGGGTTCAAACCTTCTAGATTCAGGAATCAGCAGAAGCAGCCATCCCAAGCTGCGAGTAAGCCAGTTGGAGTGTTAGGAGAAAATCCTAAGGATCTACAACAGGATAGAAGGCCACTCAAATGTTGGAAATGTGAAGGACCCCACTCGCATAGATATTGTCCGCTTGAGAATGAAAGTGCAAGGCCAGCTTATAACATTCAGGAAGTAGAAACAATAGGTCAAGTAGCAAGGGCAGTCCCTAGAATTTATGCAGCACTGGAGGATTGCTAGGCAGATCATCAGTCAACAGTGGTTGAAGTTGCAGGTAAGATTGTTGAACAATCTGTTTCTATTTTGATTGACCCTGGTTCTACTCACAGTTACATTACTCCTAGAGTAGTGGATATTTGTGCTTTTAAGAAGGTAAAGCATAGAAAATATTGGTTAGTTCAGCTAGCCACTAGGACTAAGAGAAAGGTCAGTGAACTGGTAGTGAAATGTCCATTGGTTATGAATGGATTGATCGCTTGTGTAGATTTGAATGTTCTACCGCTTGGTTCCTATGATGTTCTCATTAGAATGGATTGGTTAGAAGCTCATAGCGTGAAGCTTGACTGTTATAACAAGACTTTTGAATGCATGGTTGAAGAAGGAAACCCAGTAGTAGTGAAAGGTATTCCGAAGGTAATTTCAGTAAGATAGGTTCCGCAATGCAGTTGAAGAAGTTATGTAGGAAAAGTTGCTAGTTGTACGCAGCTCATATTCTGGAACCAACAGGAGATGAAACTCCTAGGTTGGAAGAATATCAGGTGTTACAAGAATTCAAGGATGTGTTTCCTGATGAAATTCCAGGGCTTCCTCCAAAGAGGGACATTGATTTCACCATTGAACTTGTACTAGGAGCAGCACCAATGTCCAAGACACCCTACAGAATGAGTACACCGGAGATGCTAGAATTGAAGATGCAATTGCAAGAGTTGTTCGAAAAGAAGTATATCCGACCGAGTGTGTCTCCTTGGGGAGCACCGGTTATGTTTGTAAAGAAGAAAGATGGTACACTCAGATTATGTATTGATTACAGATAGTTGAACAAGGTTACTGTGAAGAATAAATATCCTTTGCCCATGATTGATGACCTCTTTGATCAAATGAGAGGAGCAAAGGTATTTTCCAAGATTGACTTGAGGTCTGGTTACCATCGGGTAAGAATCAAGGATGAAGACATTCATAAGACAACCTTCAGGACAAGGTATGGACATAATGAGTTTGTAGTGGTACCATTTGGTCTCACAAATGCACTAGCTACATTTATGTGCCTTATGAACAGTGTCTTTAGTAAGTATTTGGACAAGTTTTTTCTTGTCTTCCTTGATGACATTCTTATTTATTCTAAGAATGAGGAAGAACATGAAGAGCATTTGAGACTGACATTGAAAATGCTCAGGGAACATTAACTGTATGTAAAGCTGAGCAAGTGTGACTTCTACAGGGATAGAATTCAGTACTTGGGTCACATTATCTCCGAAGAGGGTATATCAGTAAACCCTTGGAAGATTGAAGACATCATGAATTGGCCTACTCCAAGCAATGTGACGGATGTAAGATCTTTTATGGGACTTGCAAGATACTACAGGAGATTCATTGAAGGATTTTCCAAGGTTGCACATGCCATCACTTCTTTGCAAAAGAAGGGGATAAAGTTTGAATGGACTTCGAAGTGTGAAGAAATCTTCCAGCTGTTGAAGAATATTCTCACCAGTGCACCAGTATTGAAGGTTGTAGACCCAGAGAAATATTTTGTGGTATGTACCGATGCATGCGGACAAGGGCTTGGAGGAGTCCTTATGCATGACAACCACGTGATATGCTATGCATCAAGAAAGCTGAAGGAGCATGAGAAGAACTATGCCACTCATGATTTAGAGCTTGCAGCCATAATACATGCTCTCAAGATGTGGAGACATTACTTGATGGGTAGAAGATTTGAACGCAGAACAGATCAATGTGGATTGAAGTATTTTTTTGATCAGCCTACTTTGAATGCTAGGCAAGCGAGATGGCTGGAATTTTTATGTGAGTTTGATTTTGAAATCAAACACATAAAAGGAAAAGAAAACAAGGTAGCTAATGCACTCAGCTGAAAGGTACATGAAATGCATGTGGCATCTCTGAGTAGTTTCCAATCAAATTTGAGGCAGCAGATTGTTAATCATGTTGCCGGAGATGAATTGTATGAATAGATAAAAGACAAATTGCAGCAGCACAGTATTGAGAATAAGTATGAGGGATATAAATTGGAAGAAGATGGACTTCTCACTTTTAAGGGCATAGTTTATATTCCGAATGTAGCAGATTTGAGGAGAGTTGTTATGGATGAAATCCATCAAGCTCTGTATTCTGGTCAGCCAGGATATCAGAAGACAATTGCTACAGCTAGAAAGCAATACTTTTGGCTAGGAATGAAAAAGGACATCGCTGAGTACATTTCAAGGTGCATGAAATGTCAACAGGTAAAGGTTGAGCATCAACATCCAGCAGGTTTGTTGCAGCCTTTGCCCGTTCCAGAATGGAAATGGGACGTTATTTCCATGGATTTTATTACAGGATTGCCGATGACTTGGAGACAACATGATTCCATCATGGTTGTGGTAGACAAGTTGACAAAAGCAACACATTTTATACCAGTGAATTCTACGCACAAGACTGATGACATTGCAAAGATCTTCATGAAGGAGATTTTCAAGTTGCATGGATTGCCGAAGGCAATAATTTTTGACAGGGATTTCAAGTTCACTTCCAATTTTTGGAAGGGGTTGTTTGCAGATTTGGGTACAAAGTTAAACTTCAGTACTGCATACCATCCTTAGACAGACGGGCAGACAGAAAGAGTTAATCAGGTGCTTGAAGATATGCTTTGCATGTATGTGATGGACAAACCAACCAAGTGGGAAGATTACTTACACTTGGTAGAGTTTGCTTACAACAATGGACAGCAAGCATCCTTGGGGATGAGTCCGTATGAAGCCTTGTACGGAAGAAGGTGTAGGACACCAGTGACTTGGGATAATCCAGTGAACAAAGTTGTGCTTGGACCAGAATTGCTCAAGGAAATGGAGCAAGAGGTTGTAAAGATCAGACAAAATCTGAAAGCAGCACATGACAGACAGAAAATCTATGCATATAAGCATAGGATGAACAGAGAGTTCATTGTTGGGGATCATGTTTACCTCAGAGTGAAGGCAAAGAAAATTTCCTTGAAGCTTGGAAGTTGTTCCAAGTTGTCACCTAGATATTGTGGGCCGTTTGAAGTGCTTGAAAGAATAGGGCATGTTGCATATAGAATTGCATTACCTGCTAGTACTACAGTTCATAATGTTTTTCATGTTTCTTTGCTTAAGAAATATGTACATGATCCTAACCATGTGATAAATTGGGATGTGATTCAGGTGGAACCCGAGGGAGAGTTCCAAATCGAGCCAATGCGCATCCTCAACAGGAAGATCACAATGCTCCGGAACTGAGCCATATGGTAGGTAAAGGTGCAATGGGAGCATTATGGGCCTGAAGAGGCTACGTGGGAGCTAGACGATGCCATGCAATTGGCACATCCATTTTGGTTCAATTCTGCAGAACACTAAGGCGGTACAAGTGTAGCATTTTGTTCAGATTTTGTAAAGCATTGAGGACAGTGCTATTGAAAGGGGAGGGGAATGTAACACCCCAGTTTTGACCCTGGTTTGCATTAATATCCATGATACACATATTGTAAATAATCATGGTGCGGAGCTAAAGGAAAAGGCCCCACCATGATTTGGTTATGTTATGTTTTGGGTTGAAATGGTCACCGATGGTATATCGGGACATGCGACATACATATTAAGTTGTGGCACCATGTAACTATGCATTTTAATTAATAACCCAGCCAACTATGTTCACTGCAAATAAATTGAAAAGGGGCATGATTTCCTAAGGGTAAGGAGGGGGAAAGTTAAATCCTGAGCCATGGTGGGGGGTGGGGAAGCCATGTGTCACCACCAACCTTAAGTATTTCCATTGTTAGTTGGGATAGTGATTGGCTGGTAGGAAAACCACCATCATGCCCACACCCGCTCACTCTCTCTCCACGATGCATCTATTGGCCTGTCCACTACCTCGATCATGGATGTTCAGTTTCTTCACATGGATTGAGTTAAAGGGATACACATTCCATTATTTGGGGTTTGCCATTCCTCTTACACTGCCTTGCTAGTCTATGAATTTTCTTCCCTTGTTCACACAGAGCGTTGGTTTTCCCCACCATTGTTAGACTGCTGTGGTTTTTCCTCACTGCTCTCTGGTTGCAGTTTCCCTCACGTATTGCTGACTATGTTTTTCCTGTACAATGCGGAAATTTTTGTAGATTTCCGTGGTTGTCCTCTATGGTTCGTTGTCTTGTTATATCCCATCGTTGAATTGTGGCCTGGATTTTCTGGATAGTTCTGTGGGCTGCGTTCTTTTCCTTCACGCACAGATTGAGAGTGGGTCTCTTTCCATTTTCTGGTATGTGTATTTTCCTTCAGTGATTGCAGGGAAGATTGGGTGTTGTGGGCTTAGAGTTGCTCGTGGGCTGTTAATGGCCACGATTACTAAACTGCGTTTTCCCCTGTAAAATCCTGAATAGTTTTTTGGCTGCTTGCATGTAGCGGTTTTGTCCTCGAACTGCATTGGAGTGGTGAATGAGGGCCTGAGGTGCTTGATAAACCTGGTGGGTTGAGAACCACATAGACAGAGCCGCTGAGCTAGTCTTCTTCTCCACAACCCCTGAATAGCATTGGAAGGGAGGTCAGGGTCTGAGGGACTGCGTTGCATAGAAATGACTGATTTCCTTGTGTTGGATGTGTGTGGTTGTTCTAGAAGCCAGTCTAGTTTTAGTGTCGGTGCACCAGCTTAGCATTAACCTTTCCCAGCTCATGGATGACCTAATAAACCCAACTTTGTTGGCTTGGCTGATTCGTTGTTCGCCTGATAAACCCAACTGTGTTGGCTTGGCTGAATTGTGTACCCTGGTGGTGTTGTTATCCTTGGCTATGTGTATGTCTGTTAGTACCTAATTCCTTGGGGAATCATGCTCGGCTTGGGGGTGGCAGCGTTTCTAAGAGATTAAAGAGCACGCGGGCCTATGGTTGGGTGGAACGTTGCAGCGACGTAGCTAGTTGCAGAACAAGTTCTCTATAAGATAAGTACTCTTGCCTAACTTGTGTCTACAATTACATATTTACCATTGATGAATGATGATCTACATGTTAAATGCTGATCTATATATGCATGAATGCCGATTGATATGTTTTGCTTCTGTTGTGTATATGAATGATTATGCTTCGTAAAATGTTTTATGTTTTAAGTATCGTGCTTTAGCACTATATGTATGTATGTTCATGTTCATGGGGCTAGATTCCCAGGTGATTTGATGTATAGTAGCGTCCTGTTCGCTAGTCGGAGGGTCGGGGATGTTACACCGACACTACAGCAACGTTTTGGTCTAAAGCTCCGATGGGATAGTGGCTAGACCTTCTGATCGCCAATCACGAAGCTAGTGGTTTAAAAAATCTGACACCGCGGCAGCATTCTGGTCTAAAGTTCCGATGCATTAGTGGTGATAGGTTCCGATCGCTGACAATTTATGGTTTAAAACACTGACATTGTGGCAGTATTCAGATAAGAAGTTCTGATGCGCTAGTGGCTTGAGGTTCCGATCATCGATCATTAGTGGTTTAAAGAGCCGACGCATACAGTTTTGGGATTTTGATCGCGACGCTAATGATTTGAGAGGCCGACACTGTGGTAGCATTCAGGCTTGGAGTGCCGATGGGTTAGAGGATAGAGCTTCTGATCACCGATCTAGAAACCGTCACGATGCTAGTAATTTGAGAAGCCGACACTGCGGCAGCATTTAGGCCTGGAGCGCCGATGGTAACTTCCGATCACCAACTGCAGTGGCAGGGTAGAAAATTCCGGTGGATTAAGCAAGAAAGGTCACATCAGTTAACCACCGAAACACTGGATTTTGGTGGCAAATTTACACTGGACCAACAATAATGATCACTAGAAACCACTTCAGTTATTAAATGTTCGCTCAGTGAACTAGATCTTCGAAATAGATAGACAAATAGTTAGGTAGGGTTTGAAACCCTAATTTAAAAAAACTATGACTTTGAGTATTTTTGTGAAAACAGATCGAAGTTTCAGGATCTGTAATTTTTGTAGAAGGCTATAAAGCCTAATATCAATTTCATAATAAAGGTTCAACTTCGGGGATTTATAAGCCTATAATGCTTTCACGCTTCTCATTTTACTTATTCATGATATAAGCTCTTTTGTTGTGATTTGTTGAACCATCATCTCTTTCTTTACTGTATTTATACCTAAATGTGTATTTAGGTCATTTTCAGATTGATTAAAAAGCTGATAACTGTCATCCTATTGGTTTGTTAGTGCGATTTGATTTATAAATATCATCCTCATCAGGATTTAGCCATTTATATGCATGTGTTTTGTATGTAAGTCTGCCAGCCTAGTGAGTTCTCCATCCCTGCACCTTATTGTCAAAATGCTGAGAAATTGTAACTAAAAGCCTTGTAAATGAGTGAGTTTTATGCATGGCTTGAGAGTGGACAGGTTATATAGGTCAACTAACTTGATCCATATCAGAAAAACCCAAAACATTGTAAGTTACCAGGCATCCTCGAGCTACAACCTAGAGGAGTTTCCTGGAGTGATAACAATTAGGATAATCTATTGTCTAAAATTTGTAAAGGGAGACAGAATTTGATTTTGGGAGGAGATTTAAATTTTCCAATGGGTTCGTTTGAAAGTTGGGGTCCGTGTCCATAGGATGACTCATTGTTGGATTACTTTTTGCAAAATTTGGAGGAGGAGGGGTTAATTGATATCGAACCATCAAAGTTGAATCCAACCTGGACAAACAAGAGAACATGGCATGATAATATTTGTAAAAGGTTGGATTGTTTCTTGGTTTCTAAAGATATGCTGGAAAATCCGATTAAGCTTGGAAAATGGGTGGGGAATGGAGGGGAGTCTGACCATTTTCCTATTTTCTTTGAGATAAATGATGGAAGTAAAAATGACCCATGTCCTTTTAAATTCAATTCTAATTGGATATAAGATGCAGGGTTTGTTAACTTACTGCAAGAAAGTTGGGATCCTTATGTTATATCTTCACACGTATCACCTTCTATTCATTTTGCAAATAGTCTGAAAAAAGATAAAATAGACATCAATGAAGTGGCTTGTTCAAAAGAAAGAATATGAGGTTCAAGATATAAAACATATTGAATCTTTGTTGGTAGAGAAATACAATGAAATGGGGTTTGGCTATTACTCTAAGGAGAAGAAAGAGGAAATTGTTGGTCTAGAAGCGTGAAGAAGGAGGATTTTGGAGGATCATGAAGCATATTTAAGATTAAAAAGCAAAGCCTTGTGGTTATCTTGTGGAGATGAGAATTCAAAAAAATTTCATCAGTATGCAAATTACACGAAGAATATAAATTATATATGGAATATAAATTCTTATCAGGGATAAGAAGTTGAAGGTTTTGAGGATATTTCTAGGGCTGGTATTCATCATTTTTAGACTTTGTTTAAAGTAGAAGAGTGGATAAATTTAACAGAGACTATGAAGATAACCCAATATTTCCCATCAAATGTATCCAAGGAAGATAACGAAATGACTATGGAAGAAGTTACTCTCAATGAATTTCAAGACATTTTGGCTCAACTCAAGAAAGATAAAAGTCTGGGTCCGGATGGGATTCTTATGGATTTTTACTATGGACTTTTTGATGTTTTGGCTCCATACTTGATGTTGGTTATAGAAGAATCTAGAAAGAGTGGGAAAACACTAGCGGTCTTCAATTTGACCTTCATAGATTTAATACCAAAGTCATATTCTCCAAAGAGCTTTGAGGACTTCATACCATTATCTCTCTGTAATTGTATTTACAATATCATTGGTAAAGTCATTTCAACTAGGATAAAAAAAGTCTTAAGTAACTACATTTTCGGTGAATAGTTTGGGTTCCTCCCTGGTCACCAGATTCATGAAGCTATTGGAGTTGTTTAGGGGGGTATGCACATTATTAAACAAAATAAATATCAAGTGGTGGTGATTAAAAATGATTTTTTCAAGGCATATGACATAGTTAGTTGGATGTATCTTCGGGTGGTCCTATCTCATATGGGGTTTGCAGTACCCTTAATCTCTTAGGTGATGGGAAGCCTTGCTTTTGTTTATTTTTTCTATTCTTATCAACAGGTCTAGAACTGATTTCTTTAGGCCTAGCAGGGGCATCAGATAGGGATTCTCGCTATCCCCGCTTCTTTTTCTTATTGTTACAGAAGATATAGGAAGGGTCATACTTGATGCGAAACAAAAAGGGGAAATTGCAGAATATTGATATGGAGAGCAGATATTCCTAACACATATTTTATTTGTTGATGATATTATATTATTTTTTGATGGATTGTGCAGGGAGTTGGAAAAATTTCATGATATTCTAAAGGTTTTTTGTGTGGCTTCGGGCATGAAGGTAAACAATGGAAAATCAACTATCTTAATTGTAGGTATTGAAGATAGGGAAGTTCAATTCATTAGTAATATGTTTCCATACATAGTATCTCCTATTAAAGTTGGTCTAAAATATTTAGGATTTTTCTTGAAGTGGACTTCTTATGTGAATAAGGATTGGGATTCGCTAATCTCAAAATGTGAAGTAAGAATAAAAAGTTGGAGTCATCATTGGCTGTTAAAGGAGGGAAAGTAGTTATGGTTCAATATGTATTTGACGCAATTCCGGTTTTCTGGATGAATTTATGGATTCCTACAAGTGTTATTGAAAAAAATAGAAGATTATGTTACAAAATTTTGTGGTCTCTTAGTCAAGAACAAAAGGGTATGGTGTGGATAAAATGTCAAGAATTGGCCCTTCCTAAAACTAGTGGAGGGTGGGGATTTAAGATCCTTGCACTGTTCTCAAAAGCCTTGGTTGCTAAAAATGTATAGCGATTGATTAAGGGCGAGGGATTGTGGGTTCATATTGTTGTTCGAAAATGTATTTTTCCCCATACTGTTTTGGAATGGATTCGGTGCTCGGTAAAGGATTGTAGGAATATATCCATTGGTTGGAAGGTAGTAGTATAATCCTTTGATATTATATGTTCAGGTTCATCTAAGAAGGTGGGAGATGGGTTATCGATGCACTTGGGTGAGGATCCATGGGTGGGATGTAACTCATGTTTTGAAATGTATATGCATATGACCTAGTTCTTACATGACATAGGGTATAACAATCTAAATAGTATTTTTGGTCTGGGTGCATCATCGTTTAGGAGTCAAGGTTGGTTAACAACATAAGCAATGGGACTTATAGGTAATGACACAAATGTATGGAATGATTATATATCAAACTTAAAAAGAATCAATGTTCGGATAGATGGAATATCAAACATGCTGGTATATATGTTTTCTTCAAAAGGTGAATACACTCCAAAAGAGGGTTACAACTATGTGATTAAGGATATGGTGAATTTTGAACCGAACTTGTGGTGGAAAGTTGTGTGGCAATATAAGTGCCCAATGAAAACTAATATTTTTATGTGGTTTATACTATCGAACACGACCCTTATATGGGATGTACTTGAAAGATAAGGGAGAGAGGGACCTCGAAGATGCTATCTGTGCCAAAATGAGCAAGAATTAAACTTTCATATAGCGGTGGAATGTGCTTATACTAGGACTATATGGACATAAATTGAAAATAAATTAAAACTGCATGATTTATGGAAATGTGATTCAATGGAAACTTGTCTAAAGGAGTGGAGATTCAATGAAGATCTTAAAAGTATTAGATCTCTTCCTTTGATTGTATATTGGGGAATATGGCTTGCCAGGAATTCAATATGTTTTGAGGATTCTTTTGTTTTTCCTTTAAAAATTTCTTTACAAAGTTTAGGCATAATCAATTATTATCCAAAGGATAGAATGAAGATCAAAATTCGTTAAGTAATAGAGGAAGAAACTGATAAAAGAAAACCATGGGGGTATTTTGATAGGGCTTCACAAGGTGAGCCGAAGAGATTTGGTGCAACTCAATTACTCTATATTTTCGACAAGTACTAGTTCAATTTTAAAGCAGGTCTTGGAAATGGCACAAATAACTTTGCAAAATTGAGTGCCTTAAGAATTATTTTATGGTTGGTTGTGGAACAATAAGTTCAAAATATATAGATATCTGGGGACTCACAAATCATTATTAAATGGATTACAGGACAAAATAGGATTCATATTGTTCAATTGATTCCTTTATTAGAAGAGACTAGAAGACTCAAGGGAAGGCCAGAAAATGTGGATATAAAGCATGTTTATTGAGAAAGAAATAGTTTGGTGGACGAGTTGGCAAATTCTGGAGCTGTTATGCTCGAAGGTTTTTAAATACATTTATGAAAATATGAACACAAATAGAATTGGATACTTTCATGATCCATTTGAAAAATGGATCCTTGATTGATTTTGATGATCTGGACGGAATTTTGTTTTTCGATTCGAAAGAAGGGATGTTATGATACAGTCATCATGAAATTGTTTTGGAAAGTTTGTGAAAAGTAAACAATGGTTGTTTATGATGTATAGTTTTTGGAACTATTTGGAAAGAAGTATCTTGAAAGAAAAATGACTGATTTGGCAGGAAGCCATTTTTGGATATGCACATGAATGCATTTTCATGAAAGCATTTGATACATATACTATTTTTAAATGAATAAAGGTTATGATTTTTTTCTATAAATAAATAAATAAAATGTAATATTTTATTTAATAACATTATCCTTTTAAGTTAATCTATGCAATGTTTTTGTTTAAAAATTATTGGTTACTATAATAGCATTTAGAGTGTTTCAAGGAGTCTCACATTTTGTTCCAAGATATTAGTATATTAGTTGAAAGAAATCACATTAATTCCAAATTCCTCAAGCTAATTAAAACAACCTAAGTCTAAACTGTTGTAATTTTTTGCACTGTTTTTTTGTTGTTAATATTCATATCAACTCTTTTTTTGTTTATATTCATATCAACTCTTTATTAATTCAATTTAACTATTCTTGTTTAAGAAAAAAACGTATCCTTTTTATTAATCATCCATCTATCCATAATTTAAAATGAATAAACATAAACATTCAAATAAATATACATATATAAATAATAACTTAAATTTAAATTATAATTAAAATATAAATCATAAATATATTTATGAGTTTACTAGTTAAAAACATAATAATTGCTTATATCTTTGCTTAAAAAATTCTTGTAAATACCACATAAAAACATTTCAGTTATATTTATATAAATTATTTAACATGAGTATATGATTGTCATATGCCATTTATATACTTAAGTGATAACATCTTAAAAAAATTAAAAAAAAAAACTAAAAACTTATTTAATAATAACATTATCCTTTTCACTAGCTATCCATCTATGAACACAAATATTAAAATATATATACACATGTAAATAATATAAAAATTATTTAAGTTTACGGATTGTATATGGATTGCATTTCATTTTCTTAGTTGTCGCAATCTTAAAAAATATATATAAATATATATATATGTGGTGAGTTGTCGCATTCAATATTAGGTATAACATTCAAAGTTAATAACTAAGTAAATATGTTAAACCAAGTATTTCTAAGCTAGCTACATATATATGTGTGTGATAGAAAGATGATCCGAAGAAGAAGAGTGAGATAACTCACCACATAACTTTAATTAATAAATGTTGTGTGGCAGTGGATACATGTCGAGGTTGGTACGTAAAATCTTTAAACAAGCTAGCCTTGCTTTAGTTTGAGCTAAGTTAAGATAGAGATGTAGCATAATTGATGTGCTTTGTGTTACTCTGTATAGACTGCATCTAGAGCTATTGAATGATATTCAGCGTGATATCTGGAACATAATTGATGTTGCATCCTCGGAAAGGAGAAACAAATGTCTTGAAACATTAGAACGCACTCTCGGAAATGATAGACAAACACATTGAAACAATATAACCCACAATAGAAGAAAAGAAAGTTTAGAATACTCTTGAGCATCCAAAAAAACTTATGACGTTAACTGAAGTAAAAAAATACCTGCTTCTCCAAGTTTTGAAATGCACTATGCCAATGAACTTATACCTTCCCATTTCTGTACGAGAGACATTGAATTTCACTCATTGAATATATTATAACTTAATTTGCATTAGATTTCAAGTGCTTGCAGACCGTTGTTGTTTTTGGTTGGAATCTATTTACTTCTTTGGGATTGAATGCAAATTTTTTCGATGGTTGACCTGTTTTTTATTTAAAGCTCCTCACTAATGTCGATGCCGTGCTAACACTTCTCTTTAGTATTTCTAAGTGTTCAAACTAGTTACTTATTGGACTTGGTTCCTATCCTCATAGAAGTTCAAGGCTCCAATGAATTAAAGGAATGAATAAGGGAGTTGTCACATGTAAAAGAATCTTGGTGGAATGTTGGATGCAAGACATCGATTGCATGCAATGCATTAACTACAGCAATTGTCTAGCTCTAATAAAAATATATATTGAACTCTTTAATTGCCTAGTATTCTTATGAGCAGAAGAAGCACCTGTCACACTATCGTCTACAGGCTTTCCCTTCTGCGTTGATCTCTCACCAGGCTGCCACCATGGACATTGGTATGTGTTCTGGGCATTTTAGGGTTTCTGCTATTTGCGTAAGTGATGTATGTAGTCTGAGTAACGCCCTCCACTAATGTCTGCGATTATTGCCAACCTTCGAACAACCATCTACGGGATGTGCCTCTTGTTGCCGATTGGTTTCCACAATGGGTAGGGATGTGGTGATGAGGATGCATTTTCTATTAATGCTCCCTTGCTCCCTTTTCCTGACTACTCATTTATCTGTGCTCTGGTTCCTCATAGAGTTCATTATTATTTTCTATTTGTCGTCTATGCGTGGACTGCTCAAACACCCTTCGCTGCGATTGCATTTGTGTTGTGTCACATTTAGAAGTGTCAAAGTGGAACCCTGAATGCAAGACCTTGACTACAGTGATTACCCTAATCTGATGACAAAAATATATATGATAGTAATTGCTCAGAGTTACACCGAAGGAAGCTGTCATGTGAGGTAAAGAAATTTTTTGTTTTCCTGACAATAAGATGGTTTAAATGTATAACTGTTCAAAATATCACAATAAATGATGACAAAGCTCTGTGAATGAATGGATTACATAGGAAAAAGGGAAATCAAGCTCTTATTTCAAAATATTGTTCTATAGTAGTTTTTCAGGATGGAGAGCAATGTAGCCTAATTAAAAAATATGATCGAACTCATAATCCAAACGTCATGCTCTTGTTTCATCCCCGAGACGCATAAAAAACAAAATCCATTTGTGGAAGCTAAGCCTGAACCTCAAGATACAGAGTTCCTCCCCGGAAGACCCCAAATCAGGTCCTGAAAGACCAAAGGCATAGGTTTCCTATTAAAGATGTGAAGTAAAAGATCAGGTTCAACCCAAGGAAGAAGCTCTGACAATAACGTATGTGATTTTATAGAACCAACCAGAACCAAGAGGTTGGGAGGACGTCGAACATCTGGTCGAGCTCAAGTATACTTTGTATGTCCCTCAAACATATTTCTTGTGTGGCATAAATCAGAATGCTGCATAATCTGCAACATCTCTTTGAGTTTTCTATCCATAGGTGCAACAACATAGTCATCATCAGATTTGATCTACTGGGTAGTGGTGGGGTTCCTGAGGTTGGTGGCGGCTGCGTTGACTTTTGCTGCATAGGCCAAGCATATGCAAGTACAACAACACCTTCCTTCCTTCCTAGATTTTTTCTCTCATGAACAATCATTGGATCCGACCTGTTAGGCAGTGGTGGGGTTCCTGGGGCTGGTGGTGGCTGCGTTGCCTTTTGCTGCAGAAGCCAAGCATAGGCAGGGACAACAACACCTTCCTTCCTGGAATTTTTCTCTCATTAACAATCTTTGGATTCGACATGCTCATCAGAATCAATCTGTTGGGTAGTGAAGGGGTTCCTAGTNTAGGCAGGTACAACAACACCTTCCTTCCTGGAATTTTTCTCTCATTAACAATCTTTGGATTCGACATGCTCATCAGAATCAATCTGTTGGGTAGTGAAGGGGTTCCTAGTGTTGGTGATGGTTGCATTGGCTTTTGCTATAGAGGCCACGCATATGCAGGTACAACATAGCCTTCCTTCCTTCCTCAATTTTTCTCTCCTGAACAAAAACACTTTGATGGGTTGAATTTCCTATATCTCCTGCCTGCAAATCAACTTCTATAGAGAAGAGATAAATCTTTAAATAATTCTAATTGCAGATGATTGATTCTCTCTTCTAGATCACTAGATGAATTTGTAGATGAGAAGGTAGGCAGTGCAGTCGAGCGGACTGTGGTTATAACACCCCGGTTTTGACCCCGTTTGCATTAAATGAATATGATGTATATATTGTAATTAACCATGGTGTGGAGCTAAAGGAAAAACCCCCACCATCAATTTAGGGTTTTACTAGCTGTGTCAATGCAACAAATAATGAGATGGGGGCATGATTTCCTAAGGATAAGGGGGGGAATGTTTAACCTTGAGCTATTGGGGAAAACCCATCAAAACTGTCAACTAGCCATTTGTTTTCTTTTTCCCCAATCATTTATTTATGCCATAATTTGGTTGAGGTAGTTATTGCATGGGAATGTGAAGAGTATGGGAAAAAATTCGAATTGGGCAGAGCACCCATTTTTGAAAAACATGTTTTGACTTTGTGGGCAAGAAAACACCCAAAAACGTATGCCCATTCCCTCATGCATTCATGTTTTCATCTTCTCTCACGTTTTGGGGAGCTGCGGGATGTTTTTTCACCCATCCTTCATTCATGTGGAGATCTCACGCAACTGAACCTTCCTGGGTTTTTATCCTTCACGTATTTAGTTGTCTCCTCATATTGTGCATGCCTAGGAAATCCGTTTTGGGTGCTATGGAGTGAATGGCCAGCAAAGAATTACGATTTTTGTGATTTTCGTATCTTGCTATGTGTGCATATTTTGTCTTGGTCTGAACTGGTTTGGGGGTGGGAAATGGGGTCTGACTAGCTTGATAAACCTAGTGTGAGAAGGAACCTCACAGATAGATCTAGGGGGTTGGTTTTCTTCTTTGCACACCCTAAATTGTACTGTAAGGGAAGGCATAGCCTGAGGGACTGTGTAGCAGAGAAGGGGATGCTTCATTGTGTTGGGTGTGTAGATGTTTTAGAAGCCATATCAGATCTGGTGCAGGTGTCCATAGCTCTGGGGTTGAGCTCATTAGCTTAGCAGTCAACCTTTCAACCTCCTTTGCAGCTTGATAAACCCAACTGTGTTGGCTTGGCTGAGTTTTGTTGTATCCTTGGCTATGTGTGAGTCTGCTAGTGTTCCCTTATTCCTTGTGGGAATCATGCCCAGCTTGGGGGTGGCGGTGTTGCTGAGAGATTAATGAGCGCACTAGCCTATGGTTGGGTGGAACGTTGCAACAACGTAGTTGGTTGTGGGACAAACTTCTTTCAAGATAAGTATTCTTGTCTATGTTAATCTCTGCAGTTGTATTTTCTTAATGAAATATGATGAACATGCCTAATGTGTTGAATTGCTGAATTTCTTCCACTGTATAATTGCAATTGCAGGCATCTGTGTATGTTTTCTTTCAATGCATTTTTTTTAATTACGTTATGGGGCTTAGATTGCCTAGATTGGCGATGGCTTGAATGACCAAATCTGTCCAAGACTTATGTTAACAGGTTGAATTTCTTGACATAAATCTTCCTTCCGCAACTCTCCTTACCGCAACTTGTGGGATGTGGGATGCGGAAATGTCCTTCGGTAAATTCTATTCCCCGCAACTCTCATTTCAACAAATTGCGGGATGCGGGATGCGGCTTCACAATATCTATTTCTACAACTAATTATATCCGCAACGGTCTATTCCGCATGGGGGATGCGGGATCACAATTTCCATATTTCCCCAATTCCGCAAACTCAAGCTTTTCGCACCTTTGATTCTTGCGGGTTGATTCTCAGCCGTTGATATGTTTCCTGATGCTAAACAGATTGTAACCGCCGATTTTTGTCGCAATATTTCTTTGCCATTCGATCTCCTCTGAGTTCTTTCTTCGTAGGTCGTCGAATTGATCACTGATAGGATCAATTTCTCTGCTATTGGGAAGTTAGAGAATTTATACACAGACTTGAATGGAGTGAACGTCGAGCTGGATGCTCTTGCATCAATTAGGTAGCACTATGGTCGCATTCTCTCTCTAGTGGACGGGAGGGAACGTGACAATGGTGCAGGCGATGTAAACCATGGTGGTGATGGTGATGAGGAGGCCACATGTTAGATAATTAAGATCAACGGTGGTGCATGCAGTGCATGTTAGATAATTAAGATGGGTGGTGGTGCAAGCGGTGCAAACCATGGGGATGACAATGATGAAGAGAGCGGTGCATGTTTTGCTAGATCAATGGAAAAATTTGTAGATGAGAAGATGGTGCATGCCAAATAATTAAATAGGCTTTTCTAAAACCAAGAAGGTCGTTGTTGGTACGACAATAACACCCTTAACCTCTAAGCCAATTGCATGAGACATAAATTGTCTTTTTTTGAAAAAATAAATAAAGAAATTATTGTCTAATGAAGAGCTTAGGAGAATTGTGATAATTGTTTGGTCAACGTATGAACTAATAGTGGATTGACCACATATCGATTATAATTGTACACTACTTCTCGGTAGGTAAAATAATGAACATGTCTAGAGATGATTTGAAATTTTATAAGGAACATGTCTAGAGATGATTTGAAATTTTATTCGTATAAAACCTATGTATAATTTGATTCAAATATGTTGATATAAATTTTTTCTTTGCAGAAAAAATACATTTATTTTTAGGTAGCTTGTGTGATATGGTGAACCTTCGATAATGTGTAAGAAATTTATACATATAAAACCCATAACACAATAATCAGACTTTGATAAATAATCATACTTTGATAGAGTATGTGAGTAGGCAAAAAACAACTTTGCATTGATGTATGGTTATCAAATAAAGAGTTAAGTTTCCTATTCAACATGAAGAATATCAAATTTCAACCATCTATACATTATATTTTCAAAGATGATGGCAAAAGTTGTATTTATGTTTTTTTACTTGTTCAAAGATGATGGCAAAAAGTTGTCAAATGTAGTAGTTGTAAGTATTATAATTATGTTTGAATATGCACATTAGAGTTATAAGTTAATATGAGACAAGTTATGTTTGGATGTTTTTTTTTTGGGATTTTTTCTACATAGTAATTTGACTACTAAAGTTTATAGAGGTGTATATGTCTTATCTTTTAAGATTTGGACTTGCAATATCTTAAAAAGAAACACATATTCTTAACCATTAGATTCACTCAATACAAAAAATTATAACTATACAATCTTTTAAAAATAATAATAAAAATGGTTTTTTTATTACATTATTCAATATATTTAATAAGAGAAAAAAAGTATATATTTCTATTTTATTTAAAACTATTTATATAAACATATGCATTGTAGTGATAACCAATGAATTACTTTTTTACATGAAAATAGCTATACTTTGAATTAGTAAAAGTATATGTACAATGTCTCATATATCTAGAAGAGCAATAGACCACACCCAAGAATCACGACCATAACAAGATATAGCACAAGCCCCAAAAATCAGACCAAATACATCCAAAATGAAGATCAGTCCAAACTAATAGATTATCTAGAGTGGCATCTAGGATAATAACAACCGAGTCCTGGAAATAGGAAATACAAAAATAGATGAGTCAAGAAAATAGTGAACCCATCCAAGGGCAAAACAACCAACAAAAGTTTTGATTAAAGAAGAAACACTAATTGCTAAGCATAATTACATAAAAACAGACTGTCTGCATGATCTAAAATTGCACCAACCCAATATTCAAAATGAATGGCACCTTCCTCTACGAACAAACCACGCCTAGATACAACATTCACATGAACATTGTATTCTCTGAATATATGGATAATGGATCAGTTCAGAAAGCCCACTAGCAAACTCATAACAGAGGACATCCAAGTCTGAAGATGAAGTGCCTCAATAAATCATAGATTTCTTTCCTAGTTAGCAATCAACAAAGAGTCTCGAACCACTTGCACCAAAGAAACGTCTCTTAATTTTTGAAAATATAGGACTAACCATAAACCCATGAGCTCCCCTATGGTATTGGTCCATGGATCACAACTTATCCATAATTTGAATTGACAAGTTCTGTCTAATTCAAGAATTGCACCAACCCCACATTTTTGGGCAGAGTCCTATGAGGCACCATCAAATTTCTCTATATATCCATCAAACAAGATCGGGGAGATTCATAACATGATAGAGGTGTTTTGAAAACTATTTTCCTTATCACCATATTCAAAAAAGGATGAGATGGCTATACCTACCAACCTAGCAGTAGATTTTTTTGTTTGTTTTCAAAGATCCTAAGATTCCCCACCTTCCAAATTTCCCAGCTTAAGAAGCAATCCATCTCAACCCATTAAGGGACACATTTAAACCAGTTCCTTAGGTATTCAGGAAATGAAGGACTTGATCAGTCAAAGTTTATGTTGCAAGCTCTACAAGTTGTAAACCATATTTGTTTTGCAACTGGACATAATATAGAAAGATGCATCATCGATTCTATATTCCTTATACAGAGAGGGCATATGTTTGGACTAATGAAACCCCTCCTTTGTAAGTTGTCCCATGTGAGGACTGAGTTTTTTAACTCAAGCCATATGAATATTTTAACCTTATGGGGAACCTTTTATTTCCAACATCCCCGATACCACCAATGATTCTCCACCGTAGAACCTAATAATATTGCATCATATGCCAAATGAGCAGAAAGGAGGCCGGATTGAGTGTTCCATTACCATTTTATGGTATCCTTCTTATCCATAAGTTGGAAATTACCTCTATACAGACCTGACGTATATTTGGACCATTCCTCCACAACACCTCCATATAGACCCAACTATGGGGCCTTTATCCATTTTGTAGCATATTGTAATGTTGTACTTCTAGCGACACATTGATTCAAGAAGAAATATACTCTCATCCATAGTGTAAGGATGAGTTCATTTGATAATATATATTCAGTTGGGCCACTTATTATTGGGTCTTCAACCACCAAAATTGAATGACCATTTCCAGGCACCCATGCTAACCAATCTCCCATAACTTGGAAAGATGAAATTAATCTAGCCCATATATTTGAGATCCCCTTCTTTGTTTTGTCTTTTGATCTTAATCATTGGATCGTAGTTTGTTTTTTGATGTACTTTGCTTTTATGACACAAATCCACAAGCTATCCCCGAATATTGCTTGCAAAAGTCTCTTTGCCGAGAGTGCTTTTGCAAATAGGAAAATATTTTTTAAAAACCAACCTCCCATGTGTTTTGGACGAGCCAGACTTTCCCATTCCACTAAGTGGAATTTTTGTTCACCCTTTTCACTTGACCAAATGAAGTTAATGATCTTCCTATGAATGCATGAGAGTATAGATTTTGGGATTTTACATAAAGATAACCAATAGACTGATAGGTTTTCCAATACTGATTTTACTAGAGTTAGTCTACCGCCAATGGATATCCATTTCAAACACCAATGATAGATTTTTTTGTCAAATCTTTTTAAGATCCACTGCAAGTCATATTTCATATATCCATTTGGTTTGATGAAATATCTTGAATACTTTGTTCCTTTAGCTATTTCCAATATTTGTAAAGGCATAAATTTTGAATGTCTGTTGAGACTTCCATTTCAGTGTTATGCTTCAGAAAATTTGATTTTGAGGAACTAATCAACATACCTGTTGTCTCGTAGAATTGTTAGTTTTTACAAGATTATAACAGTATAACTTAATTGCAAATAAACGATGGGATCTCTAGAAGAAAGACAAAGCACAAAAACAAATAACACAATAATTTATCCTAGGAAACCCAATCGGGAAAAACCTAACAAACCTTCATTTAGAGATGATAGTTTCAGAGAGAGAGAGAGAGAGAGAGAGAGAGAGAGAGAGAGAGAGAGAGAGAGAGAGATAAATAAGTCTCTTTAAGATACAACCCCCAAAAAATACCCATTTTGACTATAATGGCGAACCTCCTTATGTTGGAGCAAACTTTTTGTGTGTTAATAATAAATGAGGAGGGGACCTCCTATTTATACTGATTTTCCTGGTGACTTTTTACTGGGGCCGACTTCTCTTGGGGAAATACAAAAACAATATTTATTTTTATTCTTTTCTTTACTTAGTATTCCTTGGGGTTTACATTGATTCTTTCTAGGATTTACATGAGTAATTACATCAATATAACTCCCATAGGAGGTACAAGGAAATACAATACAAGTACAATAAGAATAATGTTTGAAGTTGTACAATTTCAACACTCCCTCTCAACAAGGAAGGTATTCTTCAAATATGGTCATCGTTAGCATCACAAACATCTGGGTCTCTTATGTACATCTCATCTATCTCAATCATCTCTATACATACTAAATGTTTCCAACACTGTATCTGTCCATCTAGAGGTGTCATCATGTATATGGTCCACTTAGTCCATTGGTAGATCCATTAGTTCTGCAAATCTACATAGACCATCGGAGAGTACAACAATCAACATCTCATCTACTACAAGTTTGTCTCTAACTGAGAACCAAAACATGCTTCACACAACCATCTACTACCTGTTTCTCTCAAGCGTCGATGGGATTTCTTCCACACTAGGCTGAGAACTAGGGTGAATAATGGTCACCAGTGTACATGAACATATACTACCTATTCGTCTCTATTTCCAAAGGGATTTATTGCACACCTAGACAAGAACAAGAACAAGTAGTGGTCGCCGGTGCACATGGCCATTTACTTCCTTCTCGTCTCAATATGCCAACGGGATTTCTCCCATACCATGATAAGATCTAGGGAGAGCAGAGGCCACCAATGGTCACAACTATCTACTACATGTTCATCTCACAATGCCGATGGGATTTCTCCCACCCCAGGATGAGAACCAAAATGAGTATAGGTCACTAGTGTACACGACAGTCTGCTACCTGCTCGCCTCACAATGCCGATGGGATTTCTCACATACCAAGCTGATATCTGGAACGAGTAGGGGCACCAGTTTGAAAGCAATGTAGATGTTTATGTCAATTTTTCCTCTCCATGAGGGATGCATTTTCTTATTCTCCAAGTCTTCTGCGAAAGTAATCAAACTTTGTCCTGAGAAGAGGCTTGGTAATAATGTCTGCAGTTTTTCCATCTGTCAGAGCATACTGTAACTCGACTGCACCTTTCTGCACCATATCACAAATGTAGTGATATTGAATCTCTATATGCTTCGTCTTATTGTGAAATACAAGATTCATTGACATTTGTATACAACTTTAATTATCACAGTGAATCACAATTGGTCCTGAAATCTGACCAAACAATCCTGCAAGGAGTTTTTGAAGCCATACTACTTCTCGATCTATTGCACTAGCATCCATATAATCAGCCTCTACACTGATGAGTGCTACTGACCTCTGCTTCCCGCTGCACCAAGAAATCACTGTAGAACCCAAACTGAAGCAACATCTGAAAGTACTCTTTCTGTCTGCAACGCATCCAACCCAATATGAATAATAAAATCCTTGCAATTTCAAATCACATCGTGAAGAATATCTTAGTCGATATCCCACATAAGTATCTGAAAAACATGTTTTGTAGTAACCTAGTGAATCTGTCTTGGATCACTCATAAACTGACTGAGAGTGTTCACAACAAAACATATGTATGGTCTGGTGTTCGTCAGATACATCAGATATCCAATCGACTCGTTATACATGGTGGGATCAATCAAATCAGAATCTGAAGCAGGTTCCATCAACTTATTTAGATTTGCATCCATCGTAGTAGCCATGGACTTGCAATCCAACATCCCAAATCTCTTCAAAATACCAATGGTGTATTTTCCTTGACTTAGGAAAATTTCCTTCTACTTCTGCCATACTTCTAGTCCTTGTTAAGTTTTCTTATTTTCTTAGATGATATTCTAAAACAATTTACAATATTAGGATCACTGAAAGAGCAACAAGCATAATAACACAAAGAACACACATGTTTTCCTCGGGGAAACCACAAGGGAGGAAACCTCGCAAAACTTCCTCAGTATAGAACTCAACTAGAGAAGTGTAAAACCCAAGACAACTGCTTCTCTCTTCTTCTTGGTGCACTTCTTTTTATCTTTCTTGCAAATTTGCTTGAGTGAGTGTGTACAAATGAAGGGGGGCGCTTCCTTATTTATATTTGTCTCTTGACTTGACCTATAACCTAGTAGGGCTGACTTGTCTAACTGACATGCCCACTTGTCTAGTAAGACACCAAAAAAAATATTTATTATAATGACACTTGGGTACTATTAACCCGACTTACATCTAAAGGTTTATATTTATTCTTTCAATGACTCTTACATGGCCAAACTCATCTCCTGAAGGAGGAATACAATCAATACATCTGGAATATTTTCCAAAGTTACAACACTTTAACACTCCCTCTTAACTAGGAAGGTATTCAACCAAAGTAGCAACTACTACCACAATTGTACATCTGACTGACGAGTCTCTATATGTCATAGGAAGATTTGGAACACCATAAATATACATCTTCATCATCAATTTCAACATGAGATTACTGGATCATCTTCTGCAACCTTAGTATATAAATACTGAATCATCTTCTATAAGTACTAGATCATCTTCTCCAACATTAGTATGTAGATACTGAATCATCTTCTATGTGTACTGGATCATCTTATGTAATATCAGTACATGGATACTGAATAGTCTTCTGTGTGTACTGGATCATATTCTGCAATATCAGTATGTGGATACTGAATCATCTTCTGTCATATCAGTATGTGAATACTGAATCTTCTTCTTCCACATCAGTATACAAATATTAGAACATCATCTGCAACATCAATATATAAATAATGAAGTATAATCTTGCAACATTAGTATGTAAATAATGAAACATCATCTGCATCATCAATATGTAAATATTGAAACATCATCTGCATCATCAATATGTAAATATTGAAACATCATCTGCATCATCAATATGTAAATATTGAAACAAAAACAACAACATCATTAGCATGTTAGTGCTAAAACAACATCATCAATAAATGCTATATCATCATCTACATCATCAGCATAGAGATGCTGGAAGATCATCATCATCAACATAAAACTGTTGAAACATTATCATCATCATTATAGAAATACAAAAACTATCCCATCAACATCACAACATCAGTATGAAGATATTGAACCTGCTACATCGGTATAAGAATACTGAAACTATCTCATCATCATCACAACAATATCAGTATGAAAATACTGAACCTGCTACATCAGTATAAGAATACTGAAACTACATCTTCCCCACTAACCATCTTGGAGCAGTCTCTTGGTGAGTTCTCTAGTAGATCCATCTGGGAATTTTGTCTAACTTACTAACTCGTTCGAGTCACTAATCCTAGTCAGACAGATGGATCTTCCTGGGGACCAACAAGCCTTGTTTGTATTACTAAACTTCTTGGGATAAACAGGCCTAGCCAGACATACTAATCCCCCTAGGATCAACAAGCCTCGTCTGACTTACTAACCCTTTTTGGTCAACAAGCCTAGCCATACTTACCCTACTCTAGGCTGAGCTACCACTACTACATCCTTATACCATCTTCTTCACTCCCTCTTTCGAGGGAGTTCCTTTCGGACTACACCAAGCTTGTCTCGAAAGTATTCAAACTTTACACGAGACATAGGATTAGTCAACACATCTTCCACTTGTTCCTCTGTAGGAACATACTTGAGCTTAATACTCCCTTCTGTACCATATCCTAGATGTAATGATATCTAACTTCAATATGTTTCAACTTATCATGAAACACCGGGTTTTATGTCATCTTAATACAACTCTGATTATCATAAAGGATATCAGTCACATATATCTCTGCATCAAATAATCCTGTCAACATCTTGCGAAGCCATACTTCTTCGCTACAGACTAAACATGCTACAATGTATTCAGCTTTTGCTGTGCACAATATTGGCCTGCTTTCTACTGAACCATGAGATTATGCATGGTCCCAAACTAAAATGACATCCTGAAGTGCTATTTCTATCTTCAACACTTCTTTCCCAATCTGAGTATCTAAATCCATGTAATCTGACCTCGCCATTTGATGCATATCTGATACCATAGTCTAAAGTCCCCTTTAGATACCTCATCACATGTTTTGCTCCTACTAGGTGAATATGTTTGGGATTCACCATATAATGACTTAGAGTGTTTCTAAAAAACATATATTTTGTCTTGTATTGGTTAAGTACATTAGAGAACCAATAATCTTTATGTATAAGGTGGCATCTACTATTTCCAAAGTGCCATCATTCAATAGCTTCAAATTTGTTGTCATCGGAGTAGTCATAACCTTGCAATCTATCATCCCAAATCTCTTTAGGATTTCTACTGCATATTTTACTTGGATTAGGAATATCTCATCTGGATACTACCATACTTCAAGACCTAGAAAATAGTGCATCATTCCAAGGTCTTTCATCTCAAATTCTGTAGCGAGATTCTTATTACATTCATCGATGGGATTATCTTCACCTGTTAAGAATATATCATAAGTACATCACCCTCAACTTTATAGTAGAGGTTGGAATCTTCTTTACTCTTGGTAAAGCCCAAACTCATCAGGAATCCATCGATTCTTCCATACCATTCTCTAGGTGCTTTCTTTAACCCATACAATGCATTCTTAAGTTTACATACATGAGTTTCCTGATTATCTGTCTCAAAACCTTGCGGTTGTTTGATATATACTTCTTCTTCTATCAAGCCATTTAGGAAGGTTGTCTTTACATCCATCTGATGTAACTTCCACTTCATATTGGATGCGAAGGGAAGAATGTTTCTAATTGAGGTGTACCTGGCCACTGGTGCAAAGGTCTCCTCATAGTCGATTCCTTCCTTCTGGGAGAATCTGGGAAATATAGATCTTGTCTTATACTTCTCTATACTATTGTTTACTGAATGATTTGTCTTGTAGATCCATTTTGAGGATACCACTGACTTGTCCTTTGGTCTTGGTACTATTTCTCATACATCGTTCTTTATAATGGATTGGTATTCCTCGACCATAGCATCAACCAATTCCTTCTACTTTATTGCTTCTTCAAAACATGTTGGTTCTTTATCAACAATATCACACATCAAAGCCACATAACTAGGGTATGGATTTGGATTCTTTCTTTCTCTAATGGTTCCTTTTGGAACACCATGTATTTTTTCTTCTTCAATTACTTCATGAGCCCAGGCAGGCCTTCTTTTACATGAGATCATTTCACTGGGAAATTCTTCAAGTCTCTGAGGTTCTGTTATGTCATGATCCTTAGGCATCTGTTCTTCTTCTTCATTTCTGACTGGTTTAGGACCTTCTCCAGCTTTGGAAGTTTCATGCTCCTCTTCATCTTCCTTGTCTTTCTTTGATTTTTTGAAAGCTGTATCTTCGTCAAAAGTAGCATCTCTTCTTAGTTCAATTTGTTGATATCCTAGGATATAGATTCGATAAGCTTTTGATTGCTCACTATATCCTACAAACAATCCCTTCTTTCCCGACGACTTTAAATTTGATCTTTTATCCTTGGGAATGTGTATGTATACCGGACAACCAAATATATTTAGGTGAATGACTCCAAGCTTTTCTTTGGTAAACATATATTTTGGAGTCTTGTTCCCAATGGTACTATGGGAGATTCTATTATGTACAAATGTTTTTGTTCTAGCTGCTTATTCCCATAGGTACATAGGTAGATCTTGATCATGGATCATGGATTTTACAGCTTCCATGATAGATCTATTCTTTCTTTCTGCCACACTATTTTGTTGTGTATTATAGGGAGTGGTGATCTCCCTCTTAATCCCACCTTCTTTGCAGTACTCGTTGAATTCACTTGATGTGAATTATCCTCCATTATCTGATCTTAAGATCTTGATCCTCTTTTCAGAGAGGTTTTCTACAAGGCCTTAAACTCTTCGAAGCTTTCAAACACTTCATCCTTCTTCTTCATAAAATAGATCTAATTTTTGCGGGAGTAGTCATCAATAAAGGAAGCATAGTAAGCATACCCGCTTAATGAAGTAGTTTGTATTGGCCCGCATATATATGAATGAATAATTTCTAAGATCCCTTTTGCTTTGCTCTCACTATTTGGATAAGGGTTCTTAGTATTCTTTCCTTATGCACATCCTTTGCACACTCCTTCATGATCTATTTGAATATCTGGTAAACCCGTCACAACCTTGCTCACAATTGGCAATGCTTTGTAATGTATTTGAGGAAGTATTTTATGCCATAACTCACATGGGCTTATGATACTAGTTAGCCATGCTGAATATACATGTCCCTTTAATATGTAGAGTCCTCCTTCTTCAAATTCAATCACTATTGCATCATCTATAGTTTTTCCTTTTGTCCACATGAGGACTTATCCATCCACAAAAGCAACTTTGAACCCTTTCTTATCTAAGGATGAGATATAAATAAGGTTCTTCTTTAATCCTAGGACATACAAGACATCCTTAATATTCATGGACTTTCGAGAGTCCAACTTATAGGAGGATTCTCCCATTGCTTTGATGGGATATTGATAATAATCTCCAAGCATTACTTTGTGTGGGGACTCCTTTTGTACAAGAGATGAGAGTGGGTCCTTGTAACTTGTCATGTGCTTGGAGGCACCACTGTCTACTAACTAGGTGTCATTCATGATACTAAACCTATGAGTGAAGAGATCAAGACATATTATTCACAGGAATCTTCATTTTCCTTATCTCTTTCCTCATCTTCTCGATCATTGTCTTCAACAACATGTGCCTGAAATCTTTTGTTCTTCTTCTTGACTCGTTCTTCCTTCATGGGACAATTTATAGAAATGTGTCCCATCTTATGACAAGTGAAGCATTCATAATTTGAGAAGTCTTTCTTGGAATTGTTTTCTAGGAGGATGGTCATAACTCTTTCTCTTGTTCTTTCCTTTGGTATGGACTGCCAAAGCTTAATCCTCATTTTCATTTAGTTTCTCTTCTCTGGATGTCATTCTTTCTTCTTCTTGAACATATCCTTCCCATAACTGTTGAAACTTGGCTAGTCTTTTTCTTGAACATATTCCTTGGATAAAGGATTCCCAATCTCTTGGAAGACCATTCAAGGTGGTCATTACAATATCTGCTTCTTCAGTCATATCACCAATAGCTTCCAACCGCTCCTTGATTTGAGATACTCTTGTGAAGTATGATTGCATGGTTTCTGACTTTTGAGGTGATTCCTCAAGGTCATATTTCTATTAATATTTCTTCCTTCAAATAATCTGGTTAAAGCATCAAACATTTCCTTTGGTGTCATCCTTGAGGATACTTGAGGAATCAAGTTATCTTTTATGGAGTCAGCAATGATCCTCTTAGCCTTGATCATATCCTTCTTGTATTTGGCCTTAGCTTCATCTTCTTTTGGTTCTGCAACTTCCTCCTTTATAAATCCTTCTAGATCATTTTATTCTAGGATGAGCATGATCTGATACTTCCAAGCTCTAAAGTTTTCAACATCCTCAAGATTCTAATCTATCTTGGTACTCTTTGTCATCTTTTAACAGAATGATAACTTCAAATGGAATTATAGGAAGTAATACTTACTTGATGAATATAGCTCCTGTTTGACCTTCTTTGGGATGACCTAGGGTTTGATGAAGAAACCCTAATTTTCCAGTTGGGATCACTAGTAGGGCTGAGTGATAGAAAAGATGTGCCTTCCAAGGGTGAGATAGACTATATATTGATTTTTTTGATATTGATGATGGAGTCTCAGGAAAGGTGAAGCCCTGGTTCTTCCCGACAACAATGTTTGGTCCACAATTGAAACTTCTTGGAATTCAGTTCTGTTTTCATAGAAAGATATGCCCTTATAGGGTGATTTGAGTGAGCCCTATTTCATGGTTGATCTATTGAGGGATATGTTTAGAATGAAAAACCCTAGATGTGCAGTGTCTCCTTTTAGGGTGGCTCTGATACCATTTTAAGTTTTAATTGCTTAGATGGTATTCTAAAACAATTTACAATATTAGGATCACTGAAAGAACAACAAGCACAATAACACAAATAACCCAAAGATTTTCCTTGGGGAAACCACAAGGGAGAAAACCCCGCAAATATTCCTCAATATAGAACTCAACCAGAGTAGTGTAAACCCCAAGACAATTGCTTCTCTCTTCTTCCTGGCACACTTCTTCTTCTCTCTTTTTCAAACTTTCTTGAGTGAGTGTGTACAAATGAAGGGGGCGCCTCCCTATTTATATTTGTCTCTTGACTTGACCTAGAACCTAGTTATTGATTAAGTTTCCATTAATGCCAACGATGTATGGTCATTAAAGCCAATTGTTGAGTCCTTGGTGCCCCTTGTGGATCCCCTGAGGATTAGTGTTTATTTTTTGCTTGTCTATGTTAGAGGTGATGGTTTTAAGCATTGATCAAAACATAAATGATGAAAATCTCAGGAAAAACCCAATACCATTTTGAATACTATCGACCAATAATATGAAGTGTACACAGAACGTGTAAAAGGATATATGTACCTAACTATCATATTTGAGTATCGTATAGTAGTTAGTTCCAGCAGTATCCGTGTGCCAAAATACAAGTCCATCAAAGTAGCATCAACAGCGATAAGGGAAGCTGTTTACACCAAAATAAGTTATTGATTCCATTAATGCAAACATGAAGAACAATTGAAAAGCAAGAGAAGTTGATGACACGGGGAGCAGTATGATCAAAGGATGTTCCCTTTGAGGTACCAAACAAAAGATAATTTAATTATTTGTAATTTTTAATTGCATGTCGGCCTAGTTTGAGGTACTAAATTTCCTCCATGACCTATATAAATAGAATATCAAACATTACATTTATTCATCAATCAAGTCTCTCTTTGGATTTCTCAACTCTTGGATAAAAGTGTGAAACTTTGTGGAGGAGAAATTTTCGGGCATCTTCACTAAAATTGGCATAAATTTCTCATACAGAATCAGAATTACAAAATTATTGGCTTGTTGGAAAGCTTGTTATGAGGGCTATGCGATGACATGATCTAGAGTTTCTTTTGGTTTGTATACTATTTCTTCATCTTAGGTATGGTTCATGCTTCTAGGTTTCTCTTATGATGGCACATGTCTCTCATGGATATAGTTCATCTTTGATCTTAGTATGTGAGTCTATATATTGGGATATATATTTGAAGTCATTGAATATATGGAGGCTATGGTGATGGTTATCTTGGAATATATCTTGATGTGATCTATCTATAAATATTGATGATTATCTTGTATATTGTTGGCATAGACTTTGGTGTTTATCTTGACTGTTGTATAGTGTAGTATTGAATGAGAAGTTGACATGTAAGTAATAGATATTGTGAATGATTTCTTTGATCAAACTAAGTGTTTTCTTTGAAAGCTAGCTTGACAAGTGTTGATCATTGTGTCTTTGACCTAAGTGGAATTGGACTGTTATTGACTGTTAATGACAACCTTTGACAGTATTGTAAGTGACTATTTGCTTGATAGTTGTTTGATTTGTTGACTTAATTTGGGTGAGTGAAAAATCTGTTTGTGTCCAAGAGTTTATGAGATTGACTAAGCTTGACATAGTTGGTTAAGTCTTTTATCTTCTTGGACGAGGTTATTTGGTTGAGGTATATCATGTTTAACTGTCAATTATTCCTTGACTGTGATTGAGGTTGGTTGTGATGTCTTTGAGTTGAGTGTGATTAGACAAAGTTTGGTTGAACGCATGTGAAGTCTCTTGGTTGTTCAAATGCATCTCTTGATAAACTAGGCCAAGTAAGAAGGGTTGGTTGACTGCCAGAGCACTTGATTAGATTAACACAAGTATATGATTGATTTGGAATATGTACACAAGCAGCTTGGTACAGGTTGGTTCAGTTGATCAAGATTGGTACAAGTTTCCTTATGTGCAGTTGGTTTGACTCAGATTGGATGAGTTGTATGAGAAGTTGGTTTGACCCAGGTGGACTGAGCTTGGTGTGCAGACTCAAATTGTGTGAGTCATTTGATGTGAACAACAGATTGATTGGTATAGCTTGATTGGACATGTTGATTGTATAGGTTGATGAGTAGTGTGGTACAATAGTGGTGCAGTGAACAATGGTCATTTGATGAGTAGTGATTAGATGATGAGTAGTGGTTAGTAGTGGCAATGGTTGTGCCATGTGGTACAGATTGTGCAGTGTAGTACATGTGTTGGTTAGCAGGTCTGTAGGATTACTGCGGTCATGGTTCAACCGTTTCTATCTTCATACCGGGGTGGTAGGACGAGGAAAGGAAATGGGTTGTATCCTCCTTTTGGTTGTAGCCAGAGAACTAGGGAGTTGGAGCTTCCTTCAGGTTGTAGCCTGTAAATCAGGGGGTTGTAGCCTCCTTCCAGTTGTAGCTGGAGAATTGAAGTCATAGTAATAAGGGTGTTTTTTCCTCCTTCTAGTTAGTTTGGAAAACTATTATTATAAAGACTTCCATGGTTTTCCCCCAGGACTTGGGTTTCCACGTAAAATATGGTGTACTGTGTATCATGCTATGCTTATTATGTGATGATGATATGATGATGATAATAATTTCGATGATGATATAATGATAATATGATAATACATGATATTGAATAAGTGTTGATTGATAAAAGTGAAAAAGTAATAAAAGTTGCACACACTGATTCACCCCCCCTCTTCGTGTATCTGTTGTGTCCAAAACCTAGTATGGCCGACTTGTCTAGTAAGACACCAAAAATAATATTTATTATAATTACCCTTGGGTACTATTGAACTAAATCACATCTGAAGGTTTACTTTGATTCTTTCAACGACTCTTACATGACCAAACTCATCGCCTGAAGCAGGAATACAATCAATACATCTGGAATATATTCCAAATTTACAATGCATTAATAGTCCCAAGAAGTAATGCATCAATCCAAGGTCCTTCATTTCAAACTGAGAGCCAAGCTTCTTCTTACACCATTCAATAAGTTTTTCATTACCTGTGAGAAACAAGTCATCCACATACATAATCAAAACCAGTTTTGTGTTATCCACAATATTGTAGTAAAGATTGGGATTTGCATCACTCTTGGTGAATCCCAAGTTTACCAAGTATCCGTCTATCCATTCATACCAAGCACGAGGTGCTTGCTTGAGTCCATATAATTCCTTTTTGAGTTTAAATACGTGAGACTCCTTTCCATGGACAACAAACCCTTTTGATTATTCAATGTAAACTTCTTCCTCGATATCACCATTGAGAAAAGTGTTGGCAGGCAGTTTTGGGGTAAGTTAGCTGCGCAGCATCGCAGATGCTACGAAAGGCATATTAACCATATTTTATGTATTTTGGTCATATTTTGTAGATTTGGACTACATTATGTGGATTGTGTTCATTATTTTGTAGATTTTGGTCCAAGTAGTTAGGCAGTTGGCTTAAGTGGACCACCAATGTAAAGGCGCAGGCCTATAAGTAGATCTAGGATTGTGATTGTGATATGCTTTTTGAGGATTAAGATCAGGGTATGAAATGAGATCCTTTGATCTATGTATGTGAACGGAGGAATTATTTTGGATAATCTGTGTTTTGTTGCAAAGGTTAATATGACATGAAAAAGATTGAGCAGAACCATTGTGTCTTTTTATATCTTTATGTTTTCCTGTTTTCTGCAATCTAAATGTGAACGTGTTGTGTACTTGAGAATTATGTGATGTTTCTCTTCTATGAATGATGATACACTGTTAGATCTGGTTACACATCGATGTTTATGCTACGATTCAAGTATGCCAATGTGATCTATTGAATGATGACATGATTCTGTTAATGCATAATATGAATAATTAGATATGTTGAATAATGTTGTGCTGAGTTGACAAGTAGATGCATGGTTCTCCGTCATATTGTAGAAAGTTGGTTCCGACAGTTCTCCCTCAAACATCTCGGCTGTGACTTCATCTGCTCTGCAGGTGTTTCCGAACGATGTAAAACCTGTCTGGGTCGGTGCTCAGGGAGATTGCAGTGGTTTGGGTGCTGATAGAGAGTGGAACCCTATCGATGGGTTTTGTGCTAAAAAATGGTTTTGTTTTCGAGACCTTAGTAATAAGGGAAGGAGGACATGTTGTGGCATCTGACGAGAATGAAAATTCAAGGCTGGTTTGAGCAGAAGGAACGGGAATTTGCTGAGAAAGAAAATCAAAACCCTGGGGTACCAACGTCGAAGTGGCTGGCAGAGTACCTGTATTCTGATCTACATGAGTACTTTTTCTCTGAGTTTTCGATTATCTTGTATGAGTGGTTGGCATGATTGGCATATCAAAAAAGAAATTTCCAAGAAGGTGAACCAACTGGCTGGACCCCAAAACTAATTAAGTAGTTGCAGGAGGTAAGCAACAAAGCATTAAGGGCTATAGAAGTTAGGCTTGACAGTATCTTGGAGGGCTATATCACTGAGTTCACGATCGACATAGTTATATCTTATAGGAATAGAGAAAGGGAGTTATTCAACAAACCGAGAGGTAGGTTTTTGTTGTATTTGCAATTTTATATTAAGATGCTCATCTACGAAAAAGGCATATTGAAGATGAACTCCGCCGAGTAGAGCTCTGGTGTGCGGAGGCTGCAGGTATCGCAGAGACGAGGGATAGATGGAATGATACATGGTAGATGGATGGAAGTTATGACGAGACTGTGAGGGAAGCTGAGGAAGGGAGTGGTCTTACGAGAGGAGGAGCAAGGTTTCAACAATAGAAGAGGCAGAGGACATGAGAGAGTCCTGTTGCGACTGAAACATGAGACCAAGATAGAATACCACATGGGATGAAGTGACCCTACAATGATGAAGGAAATGACCATGCTACACTCGAGCTCGAGGAAAGACGGACCTAGAGCAACAACGTACCCACACTTCCGTGCACCGCGCCACACTTAGGAAGAAACACGAGTTCGACACTGACTTGTCCGATGTTTCAACAACACTCTAATAGTAGCATATTAGCGACTATAGGAAGAAGGCCTAGGATGGCAGGTGATGATGTGAAGTTACCCTTGTTTCATGGGAATGAGACTGAGGATCCCGAGCAATACTGGTTCTTGTGTGAAGCAGTGTGGACTGTCAAACAAACTCCAGATGATGATGTCAAGAAGGGCCAATTGGAGATGACCTTCAAGGTGGCGCACTGGATTGGTTCATGAAGTTTGTACAAGTTCCTATGGGAACTTTAGTGAAGACTTTGGTAGAAATTAGAAAAGGATTGATTGAATAATTCAAAAAACCGAAATCTGAGGTGCAATATATCTCAGAACTGAAGGAGATTAAGCAATATCCAAATGAAACTATCTGGGATTTCGATTAACGATTCAAAACGTTAATGGGTAGAGTCAGCTTTCAGATGAGTGATGTTCAACATAAGGAATGGTTCATCACAGTGTTAGTACCTCATATCAGGATCCGTTGGTACAATAAAATATTGCAACACAGGGCGAGGCTTTAGAGATTGCGATGAAGTGAGAAGCTTCACTTGTTGGTGATAATGTAGTCGGTATGAACCAGATTCAAACCCAACTGGTGAATCTGACCCTCTAGTTGCAAGATATCAAGAAAGGAAAAGAGCATTGCGAGGAAGTTTGGTGTACTCGATGTCATGTAGAGGGGAATCATAAGGATCAATGCTTGGATTTCTGAAACTACCTATTGTTGGGAGTGCCAACCCCATTAAGTTATGGTGGTATGTCATGGTGTTGTATCTGCTAAGTTTATGGGCATCAACATGAAGTGTGGATATATGCAGAAGATGGTCATGAAGCCAACAAATTTATATTGCACATTTTGTCGGTCTATTGGACATGAAGATAAGGATTGTTGCACATATGATCTACTCCAGGACAGAACAATAGACATGTACTATGTATAGGGATAATACCATCGAATAGTGCAACAACCCCAGGAGCATCCACATGTGGTACAATTTCCACCTCAACCGTAGTTTGTACCGCAACCGCAGATGCAGTTTGTACTGCAGCCGCAACCGCAGATGCAGTTTGTACCATAGTTGCAACCGTAACCGTAGTTTGTGCCACAACCGCATTACAATTAGATGTAGATGGCTCCATAGCAGCTGCAATATACTCAACTACAGTAGTATGTCTAGCAGTAGCCAAATCCCTAGCAACAACAATTCAATCAACCGCAATATCAATAGCAAGGAGGATTTCATGGAGGATTCCGAGGAGGACAAGGTGGAGGCTTTAGTCGTGGAGGAGGGTGAGGTTGCGGACCAGCGCAATGTTATAATTACAGAGTGCTAGGAAATTGTTAGAGAGATTTCCTATAATTGCAACCATAATGTACTTATTGTATCCTTGTTGACCACACTGTTGAGAACTGTACACAAGTAATCGAGAATTGGCAGGAATGAAACGTTCCGTAGTTGCAGAACCAGAACCAAAACTAGTTGCAGAACTAGAACCAGAACCAAATTCAAAATAAGAACCAGAATGCAA
This sequence comes from Pseudotsuga menziesii, assembly GCA_001517045.1. Lineage (NCBI taxonomy): Eukaryota > Viridiplantae > Streptophyta > Pinopsida > Pinales > Pinaceae > Pseudotsuga > Pseudotsuga menziesii. The sequence continues at coordinate 193,217 of LPNX011010281.1, forward strand.
ATAAGAATGTGAACCAATCTGTAAATCCCCCACTGAACCTGAATCAAGGATCGACAGTTGCGACGATCTCAGCAAAACTCAGGATGCAGGATGTTGATGTTGCTTTCATTACTCACGGAGGTGCGATAATGGGATAAGATAACCAATTTCCACAAATCCGATTGGTTGGAAAGAAGAAGGTGCAGTTCGATGTCGGTGCTGAGAAAGGTACATTCTTTGAAGCATGTGATGCGATTGGAAGAGACCTAGGTAAATTGCTTGTTTATGAAATGCCAATTGCTTTTGATTCAACTTTGGTAGCAGGGCCATCACGATAGCATGGTACCTTGCAGAACTTCTTTGAAAGTTGCTTGTCACTGGTAAAGGATCCCTATGCTCTTGCTGAGATTGAGAATATTTTGCATCGACCGACCAAGGGACATAAGGAGTTTGTGGTGAAATATTTGCACAAAAGAAAGATGAGAAAAGAGATGAGAATGAACGTTCAGATTGGGGACTACGAGGTAGATTCAATCATCTTGGATATAGGATCAGATGTAAAGATTCTAACAAAGAAGAAATGGGAAAATATGGGGAGCCCACAGTTGGTTTGGTCCCTCGTGCAGTTGTGATAGGATAACCAGGCCAGAGTAACACCAATTGGGTGAGTTCCGCGTCTTGCCGTGGAAGTTGAAGGGATGAAGACTTATGTCGATTTTGATGTTATTAAAGTTGTTGATGGCGGAGGCTCATATCTTGCGATGCTGGGGATTGGATGGGCCAATGATAGTATGGTAGTGATTAATTTTAAGAAGCATGTGATGACCTTTGAAAATTGTGACATCAGATTCATAGCTCTAATGGATCCAACTGAAGGACCAAGATATGTTGAACCGGTTAAGGAAGAACCTATAAGAGGATGGGATCATGCCTACAACATTTCATAGGATTAGATCCATCTGACTATTGATGTTGAAATCGGTTGGCGTAGCTCTAGATCTACATCTTCCGACTCTGATGATGTGTTAGAAAACTGGCAGAATCAGATGCATGAGGTACCGATTTGAAAGTGTGTCCTGATTACTCAGTCATTGTGCTGAGTCGCAATCGAGGATGTTGAATTACCAGTATATGAAGGACTGCTGGAGTTGTTTGAGTTTCTAGTGGAATTTGAGGATAAGGTGTCAGAATTGCAACGATTGTTGGTGTTGGATGAAGCATTGAAGGCTACGCCCGCACGTTGGTGGGTGACGCATAAGAAGTCGATTGACAGGTGGCCATAGTGTTGAATATTGATGACAGTTCACTTTGGCGATGCAAAATAGTACCACACCGAAAGGTACTAAGTGGAATGACCCTGGTGATCATTTGATCGAGTGTCGAACCTTGTGGGCATTGCGACCAAAGGATGAGTGGGTTCATGCTTTTTTCAACACGTTGGACGAGATGCCACAGTCATGGTATGTATCAGCTGAGTTGCGCAGAGAGATCAATGCTTGGGAAGAGTTAATGATTTGCTTCAATCACACCTTCAGTTTCATGGATATCAATCCAGCTATTCATACTACACTGCAACACATCTGCGATGTTGTTCTAAAGGTAGTTCCGATTCCATATCCTATGGATCCACATGAGATATGTTTGGTGCAATTGATAATGGAATGCTACAATGTGATAGGAGGAACAAATGATGGTGATGATCCATGAAACATTAATATTCTAGAAACATAAGGTAGTTGGGATGTTGCAGCACCTGACGTACCGACGGATCCGATGAATTAGCCATTAAAAATTCAGAAGGACAACATTGGGACAGAGGAGAACCCAAAATTTGCAAATGTTGGGGACTACTGGGACGAAGAAATGATGGAAAAGATCATAGATTTGTTGCATGAATTCCAAGATTTGTTTTCGACAAAGTTTTCTAAGATGAAGGGAATATTGGGAGACTTGGGACAGATGAAGACCCCATTTAAGCTAGACACAAAACCAATAAAGCATTGGCCATGTCGTTTGAATCGATGATACAAGGAGAGGGTCAAGGCTGAGCTTGACAAAATGTTGGATGCTGGGGTAATAGAACCAGTTGAGGAATTAGAATGGATCAGTCCCATGGTAGTGCAAGAAAAGAATACGGGCGAGGTTCGGATTTGTGTCGACCTTAGAAAATTGAATGATGCATGTCTGCATGATCCATTTTTGACACCATTCACTAATGAAGTGTTAGAAGGAGTGGGCAGTCAAGAAATATACTCATTCATGGATGGATTTTCTGGCTATCACCAAATTAAGATCATGAAAGAAGATTGTCACAAGACAACCCTTATTACTGAATGGGGATGTTTTCAGTACACTGTGATTCCATTTGGACTGAAGAATGCACCTGTGATATTCTCCCGGATTGTTGTCGCTGCATTTAAGGACTTTATTCAGAAGTTTCTGGTGGTTTATATGGATGACTGGACAATTTATGGATTGATGAGAGACCATCCGCGGAACCTGCGACTGATGCTGGAGTGATGTTGACAACATCAGATCACGCGAAACTCAAAGAAGTGCATTTTCTGTGCACCTTTTGGGATGCTATTGGGACACATTGTTTGCAAGCAAGGACTATTGGTTGACACAACAAATATTGCGCTAATTTTGATTCTGCCACCAGCTATAAATGTGAAGCAACTTAGAGAGACACTAGGACACACAAGATACTACCGCAAGTTTATCTAAGGTTATGCCACGATCACAGTTCCTATGGAGAGGTTGCTACAGAAGGATGCGGTATTTGTATGGAGTTAGGAGTGTCAGGGCAGTTTTGACATGCTAAAGGAAAATATGGCTTCTGCACCAATATTGGTTTTTCTTGATTGGACTAAGGAGTTCCATGTTTACGTCGATGCATCATTAATTGTGTTGGGAGTCATGCTGGCACAACGAAGGGAAGGAGATCTTGATCACCTGATTTCTTTTTCTAGTAGGAAGATGTCGTATGCAGAGACAAATTATACTACAACAAAGAGGGCAGGTTTGGCAATGGTATATGCACTGCAAAAGTTTCGACATTACATATTGGGAGGAAATTTCAATAAGTTCAGAGACCATTATTCTTTGAAATACTTGGTCAATAAGCCTGTGTTGGGGGGGAAGATATGACGTTGGCTACTTCTATGTCAGGAGTTTGATTTTGAGATAATTATGAAGACGGGTCGCTTGAATGTTGGCCCAGATCACTTATCATGAATTGAGACAGGTGAAGAACCAATGAACATTGAGGATGGGTTTACAAATGCACAACTATTCAGAGTTGAGATGGTTGATGATTATTACAAGCAAATAGTTTAGTTTTTGGCGATGGGAACTACACCAGAAGAGCTTACTGCAAGTTAGAAGAAACAGTTGGTTGTTAAAGCCATAGATTTCCAGTTGATCATTGGACAACTCTATAAGCTAAACGAGATGATATCTTAAGGAGATGTGTCCTACCACATGAACAGGGGAAAATATTGGTAGAGGCACATGCGGGACTCATAGGTGGACACTATGGAGGTCGCTCTACTACTAGGAAGGTGCTCCACACAGGGCTTTGGTGGCCCACTCTCAATGGTGATGCGATGGACTATGCATGGACTTGTGACATCTATCAAAGAGCTGGGAAACTGTCAAGGAGGGATGCGATGTCGCTGGTAACTCAGGTGTCATTGAAACCATTTGATAAATGGGTTGTGGACTTTGTGGGACCAATCAACCCACCCGGGAAGAGAACTGGTGCATAGTACATCATTACAATGACATACTATTTGACAAGATGGGAGGAGGCTGCGCCTGTTGTAGATTGCACTGTTGCAACATCAACGAGGTTCATGTTTGACAACATTATTACTAGGTTTGGGTGTCCAAGGATATGGATGAGTGACCAGTTAAATCCGTTATCAGTACCCTATATCATCCACAGGTGAATGGAATAGTTTAGGCATTCAACAAGGTGTTGGAGCATGTGATCACAAAGGTATGTAACGTGAACTGTGATGACTGGGATTTGAAGATTCCACCAGTCTTGTGGGCATATCACACCACTTGAAAAAGATTGAAAGGACATACACCATTTAAGTTGGTGTATGACAAGAGGCAGTCATGTCGATGGAATACATTGTTCCAATTTTGTGCATAGTAGCAACGGCAGGCATGGATGATGAAGGAGCATTAGAAGGATGCCTAGTATAGTTGATGCAGCTAGAGGAAGACCGCTTTGTTGTAGGCTTTCACCAACACATTGAGAAGGATTGATAGAAGGCTTGGCATGATCGACATATCAAGAATAAAATTTTCAACAAGGAGACCTGGTGCTACTATATGAGAACAAGTTCACGAAACATCCAGCTAAGCTACAGATGCATTGTCTAGGTCCATATCTCATTCATTCCATTACTCCAGGAGGTACAGTACAACTGCAATAGTTAGATGGTGCAATGCTTCCTAAGATGGTAAATGATAGTAGGTTGAATCCCTACATGACGGACCTAGAGCTGCGCGATGCTTGAGGCACTACGCGATATGAAAAAAAAAAACTCTTTGTTTTTACATAGGATGGAAGTTAGTAGGATGGAACACCGAGAGGAAGTGGCTGCGCAAGTAGAGGAGTCAGTACCGTAATTAGGGAGTCATGTCGCAACAGCCCCAGGGCCATGACAACATCAAATAAATAATAGATACAATAGTTAAAGTCGTTAGCTAATGAAACCTTTTAGATGATACATGCCTTAATGACAGATCTGGCCGTCCAATTGGCAGGATCCGTGGTGGATTCGGGTGATTAATGCATGATTTGGTCGTGATGATTACAAGGGATCGTAAGGATTTGGTCATAATGATTGGGTGATCAACTCGGCGCTATAAGAAGAAGCTAGAAATGGTTGAAATTCACCATTGTCAAATATTGAGGTATCGTCCGAGGTGCAGAGTTGTTGCAGTAAGTTGTGTTGTGTTGTGCAGTCGATTTGTAGAGTGTAGTGAGGTAGAGGTGCCCATTGAGAACTTCAGGCACTGGTGCGACATGTCGAGTGAGTAAGTTACAATTGAGATTTTAAGCGAGAGGGACTCACCAGTTATCAGGGTAACCATTGAAGAAGAAGTTGCAAGCATGCTGGTGGGTTCATCATTAGCTCTAAAGAAGAAGAGGGGGGCACAGTGGCCCACGTGCCCATTTCAGAAGAAGTGGCAGAATAGAATGCCCACACGGGCATAAGAGGAGGCACATGCATAGATGGTTCCATTGACATCTGGGGCCGAGGAATCCTTGGAATGGATAGGGTATCTGCTGCGGATATCCCTTGCTATGTGCTTCCTTGTCGGCCCGATGTGAAGCCTAGGAAGACGATGAAGAACTAGAAGTACCCGGTTAGGATGTCGACAATACCATAGGGAACAGTGTGTAACATGGACATTGTGCCCTCGATCATGGGGATGCAATATGAGGATCATGATATGGTTGCATCAACAAAGATCATGAAAACTCCATATGTACCTATGACATAGGCCAGAGGAAGCCCAATAGCACGCATTTTGCAGGACTGGGCGTGCGGTTTGGAGATTTTAGGATTGTTGGGACTTATCAAGATTCCACACTTTGGGCGGTCGATGGAGGCAAACACATTCGTGAAGCATCTCTTGGCATGCTTCCATGGCGGGATTCTGTGGTTGGACTGACCGAGGGATTATTTCATATCATCACGGGGCTTCCCAAGGAGGGGCCTGACCCATTACACTACTTTAAGGGGAAAGACAATGAAAGGAAGTTGGCTGCAAATATGAAGCAAAGATATAACCTACAGCATGATAGACATGCATAACGTGTTGACAACATAAATGATCAAGTTGTCCAAATCACAACAAGAATTCTGGCTAGCAAGATAGTCCCAATGAACCAACCCAACTAGTGTAATTTGGGGGTCAGCACCTGCGTGGAGAAGTGTGCACAAGGGGTGCAGATGAACTGGTTGTTGTTCTTAATGAACCGGTTGATGGAGAATGCACTAGCAGTCCAAGTAGGGAAGAAACCATTCACATACAATTGGTTGCTTATTTTGATTTCGCTTATAGCTTGGATGGAGCCAGAAGGTTATCAGGGAATGGACGTGGGTGCAACAAAGGTTTGTAAGGGAGAAGGATAACAAAACCTATGGTATGTGAAGGAAATAAAGCAACTTAAGGACTGTGCAATTCAGTTCTAGTAATTTGGGAGGTGCTGCAACAATGAAGGTTCCGCGACTTACAGAGGAAGTAGTGGTGAAATACCAGTGAGTCATTCGATTTGCAATTGGGCCGCACATCTTTCATGTGCAGGCGGGATGAGATCTAGATAAACAGTGGCTTCCCACATCATATAAGGGTTCTGATGTGGAATTGGAAACTATTATTGCTGATTGGCCCATGGAGTGGTGAGTACCTGTTAGCATCGAGGAAGTGTTGACAGGTCTACTAGCAGACATTAGAGGAAATTTCAACTCAAAATGGGCCTTTTAACACTAGTTCAAATGCCATGTCATCATGTGTTAGCCAATGAAATTGATTTAAATTTGAAATACCATATAGGTCTTAAACAAAATTTTAATTTAAATTTGGGGATAGTTATCATAAAAAAAACTACTTTTTTTGTTCGTATTTTCGACATATCTCCTTGTTTTTTTACTTAAATTTTGATTGAGAGAGCTCCCTGGATGCAAAATTAAATTCCACATCCAACGACTACCCAATCGACATACTTTTGGCAGACCCCGCTACCCCCAAAACAATAAATACCTGAAAAAACATGATGATGATGTCATCATCACATTTTTTTCAGGTATTTCTTGTTTTTGGGGTATTGGGGTAGCGGGGTCCGTCACATCATCATCACATTTTTTCAGGTATTTCTTGTTTTTGGGATAATGGGGTCAGTCAAAATTATGCCGAGTGGGTACTCATTGGATGTCAAATTTAATTTTGCATCCAACGAGCTCTCCAGATCGAAATTTGAGTAAAAACACAGAGAGATATGTCAAAAATACGAACAAAAAAAGTAGTTTTTTTCTTTTCTTACTCCAAAATTAATAAGTATTATTTTATTATTTTAGCTATTATTTTATTATTTTTATTAGAAGGCTCATTTTGAGTTGAAATTTCCTCTAATGTGCACCAGTGTATCCTGCGCCAGACCCGTCGAGCAACCATGATTCAGACAAATATTCAACATGGACCCTTGCGGACTCAGAGGTAGAGTGGGATTTTGAAGAATCATGAACGAAGAAGAGCCATGACTAGGGTGTGAGCAATAGCACAACACTAGTGACTGAGGAGCAACTAAGACGTATTATCGTGACCATTACAACTGCAGCTGATGTGACAGGAGAACAAATGAAGAAGCAAGAGACATATGGATTTGGTGAGGTAAACACTCACCTGGATTCATTAATTGATGTAGTTTTACATAAGGTACAAGAGGCAACCATTGTGCATAAGGTTGCCTTGATTAGCATTGGGAAGGGGATTCAGAATGTGCAAATTCCCCCGCATGTGATCGATACCAATAGTGAAGGACCTCAATGCCTCACTTCAACAATTGCAGGATCTTTCAATATACATCAATGTGCTATTGACCCAAACATTGGTGCAGTTGCAGAGGGTTTCCAATAAGGAGTTGGCAGACAGAGAGAAGATAATTGGTGACCACCTTTTGAGGTGGAATGAGAAAGAGGCTGATGCACATAAGAAGATTGAGGCATTGAATAAGGATCAAGCGCAACTGATCGATGAGAACACAAAGGAAATTGAGGTGCACAAAAGGGAGAAAGACTACTTGACAGTGGAGAAAGCGCAACTTTGGGACAATAGAGTCAACTTAGAAAACGCATTTTCGGTTGCTTGTCAACAAGTGCCCGAAAACACTGAGGACTTAGACGTGGAGGCAAAATCGGAGTGACTTGGGGCCGTAATTGCCCAGTTGAAGCACGACAACGATGATCTACATGCAATAGTGGATCCAGGAACACCAGCAGAGGAAGCTGTGGAAAGGAAAAACACCATTGAGGACTTCGCAACGCACCTGGAGGAAATGGAGCAAGAAGCAAAGAGATTCACTGACGTGACTACACAATTTTGGGGCAATGTAGTCCAGGATGTATAGTTGGAGAAACTGACCACGTAGTTGCAGGAGGCTAAGGGGAAATTGGAAACATTGAAAAAATCACTTAAAGGGATACCACCAGTTGTACAGGTCACGAAGGCAGCTGAACTGAAGGCTTTAAAACAATGCATTGCGAAAGCAAGGGATTGTCACCAGACGTGCACAACACAATTAGATGAATTTCAAGATGTTGGTGTACAACTCTTAGTGAAAGCAGTTTCAGTGCTGCAAAAATTTCAGGAGAGCAGAAAGGATGTCACAATAAAGATCGCCGAGTACCCATTGAAGCGAGAAGTTACAGAAAGTTAGGAGACTACTGAGAAAATCAAAGAAGAGGTCAAGCAGATCACCCAATAGTACGAGGATTTCAAGGTGAAGATCAGCGGATATGCCTCTTCCAGTTGACGTGGCTTGAGGGAGAGCAACAAGATTGTGTTGGGGGCATGTTCACAGGAAGTTTTGGGGTAAGTTAGCTACGCAACATCACAGATGATGCACAAGGTCAAAGATGCTACGTAAGGTCAAAGATGCTACGCAAGGTGGAAAATGACATGTAAGGCGGATTAACCATATTTTAAGTATTTTGGTCATATTTTGTAGATTTGGGCTGCATTATGTGGATTGTGGTCATTATTTTGTAGATTTTGGTCCAAGTAGTTAGGCAGTTGGATTAAGTGGACCACCAATGTAAAGGCACAAGCCTATAAGTAGATCTAGGATTGTGATTGTTGGTATGATTTATGAGGATTAACATCTAGGTATGAACTGAGATCCTTTGATATGTGTATGTGAACTGAGGAACTATTTTGGAGAATATGTGTTTGTTGTGAAGTTTAATATGACATGACGGAAATTGAGCAGAACCATTTTGTCTTTTTCTATCTTTCTGTTTTCTTGTTTTCTGCAATCTAAATGTGAATGTGTTGTGTACTTGGGAATGATGCAATGTTTCTCTTCTATGAATGATGATACAATTTTATATCTGGTTACGCATAGATGTTTATGCTGCGATTCAAGTATGCCAATGCGATCTATTGAATGATGATATGATTCTATTAATGCATAATCTGGACGATTAGATTTGTTGAATAATGCTGCACTGAGTTGAAAAGTAGATGCATGGTCCTCCTTCATACCACGAAAACTTGGTTCTGACAGTGCCCCCTCAAACATGCCCATGGAGATCGTAGTGGTTTGGGTGTCGATAGAGACTGAACCTCTATCGATGGGATTTGTTTTAACATAAAGCAATATTTACATCCATCTGTTGTAGATTCCATCCCATAGTTGAAGCAATAGCAATGATGGTTCTGATGGAAGTATACCGATGCACATACACAAATGTTTCATGATAGTCAATTTCGTCTTTCTAAGAGAATCCTATTACATAATGATATCAAGTTTGGCAATAAATTTGTATATCAAATTACATAATGATACCTTTGGCAATAAATTTGTATATCAAATTACATAATTATATAGGTCTGAAATCACAAAAAGTTGATGAATTGGAGGTTTTTGGAATTAATGCAATAAAGGTGTAGTTTAGGGCCATTGAAACCTTACCTGATCTCTTTGAAGCTTCCACCACAACCAACATTTAGCTACCCATGAAGTCAAACAATTCCATAAATAGCTCAATAGTCTAGCCATATGGCCCAGGACCTTTTGATTTGGTGAATCCTTTAAGCACCTTCAGTATATCATATAGAGTTACTGGTTTCATCACACCCCCTCCATCTTCCTCTAAGAAGAAACAAGGATATTCCTTTATTACTTTCATCTGTTCAATAACTGGGGCCACCTTTGGGTCTTAATAATATGGCTGATAATATTTTACTACTTCTTCATGTAAAGAGTTGATATCCCCAATCCACGAGCCTTCCTCATTCTTTAGAACCCAAATTGAATTATGGACTCTATGAAAATCCACATATTTGTGGAAAAATTTATTGTTTTGATCCCCCAAAGAGACCCAAATAAACCTTCTTTTGATGCACTATGTATCTTGGTTCATTCTAATAATTTTGATTTTTTCATGTTCTAGACCAACCAAGTTATCTCGAATGTGAGCATGAAAGGAGCTCGATATATTTGACATAGTAATATTCTATATTTTTTCTTCTATTCTGAATAAATCCTCTGTTTGGGATTTTTTCTTGTCTTTTTCCCATTTTTGAACCGTCTGCTTCAAATGTTTTAGTTTTTGAAGAAGTATATGAGAGGTAGAGGCCTCTATTCCAACATCATATATATGGTCCATACTTCACAAACCATGTTTTAAAATTCTTCTTCCTTTAACCAATAATGACTAAATTTAAATGGGTAATGATTCCTTTTTACTTCAAATTCAAAGTTCAAAAATCTTGGATAGTGATATGATATAACAGTTGAATCCACCCATGATCTATACCTATGCATTGGATCCAATATATTCTCTACCATAAAAAACCCATCCAATCTTCTGGAAACACCCTCAGACCCCTTCCTACCATTCATCCATGTAGGGGACAGTGGGACATGTTTTATATCAGTCAACCCTGCTAGAGAGAAAATATCCCTAAAGAAATTATTGAGATTATCCATTTTTGCATGCTGCAAGCAAATATCTATTGATGACAAGGTAAGGTTTAAACCTCTAGCAAGGATCAATTGGGAATATGCAATATTCCCTCCCTAACAACCAAAACCCAATTTTATTTTATATTATTGTATGGTCCATAGCAATTTATCAGATTGACTTCACCTGCAAAGCCAAGAATATTGCCATTTAAAAGGATGCATGTCGAAATACAAAACACAGATAAGTTGGATGATTTTGGGTTCTACGCAACTTACAACCCTCCTGACTATATATCTGAATCTATTGAACACATTTCCCAGTATTTTTTAATTTTTTGGAAAATAGTTCTAGCTTTCTTAGCCATAACCATGGTTTCTTGTAAAAAAACTATATCTGGATTATTTTTCTTGATCATTCTTTTGAGGGCAAGTGATTTCCGGAGGCCCCCAACTCCTATGATGTTGTGGGACATAATAACCATTTTTAACCCTTTCCTAGGACTTGAGATCTCTACGATGCTGAGAATTAGTGGAAGGAGCGCATTTAAGCTTGTCCGAAGAAGTCTCCAGATTATCAATATTGTCCCAAGTATCTTTTGTTTTTCCTTTTCTCACACTACATTTTTTTAAAACTAAAACATGTATTTATTTATATTAAAAATTCTTGGTTGGGAATAGCCTAATAAACCAAATTACATATATGCCAAAAGTTGCAATTCCTGAGTTTCAAAACAGCTCATATCGAAGGATGATAGCAGGTCCTGTGGCAACGCTCCTCGATGCTCACTTATGGGATTTGATGCCTTGAACTGGGTCCTTCATTCAAGTTTAACATTCCTGGAGGTAATTGGAAGCCTTGGTTAGCTTTAGAATCCACCTGTTTGTTCAAATCTCAAAGGATATGGTGAGAGGTGACAAAGACAAAATATAACAAGATGAAGCAAAGCCTCTGTAGAGTCACATTCAAGGATGGATCGCTGAAGTGTTTATCAAAGTTTAAAACTTTGATCAAGATTTTTGATCAAATATTTGCAAGTATTTGTGGCCAGATTCCTTCACTATCTGACATGCTTTTAGAAGTGCAAGAATTTTTGCTTGATTATTTGTGCTTTGCCCTAAGCCCCAACTGAATCCAACTTCTAGCATTCCACCCCGATAGTATATCACTCCCCCTGCTTTGACTGCCCTAGATTTCCTTTGGACACTCCATGGAAGAAGACATAGACTTTGTTTTTCCTTTTCCACCAATCTATAAACTCATTTTCTGGGAGTCTCAAGCACCATTTTGGTTTAATGTAAGGCTTGCCGGGTGCCTTCTGTATTTTAGCCAATGAAAAATAACCTAGCCAGTGATGCTCTGTCAAGAGAGTTGAGGGATCGAGGGTGAAATCTTGGCTTCCCACGATTTCCATTTAAAAAACCTTCTCTTTTTCTGCAACTACCATTGGTTTTGAGGGCATGCTATTGATAATCCACGCATTTATTTCCAACCATTTCTCCAAACGGTTTTGCTTGAAAACCTTCCAGGATATATTGATTTCCATCTTGTGAAAAGAGAGACTACTATAATATTCGATGGAATTGGAACCTATAAACCTTGTAACATAATCTCCCAACCTGTTTGAGTGAACTTTCCATCGACAAAGAGATGATCAGATGTTTTTGAGGCTTGGTTTCATAGACAACATCTGCGAGGGCCTAGAAATCCCCTCCCATTTAGTTTTTCATCGGTTAATACCTTCTTATGCATTAGAATCCACATGAATAAATTTACTTTAGGGAGACTGAAATGGGTCCATACGGATCTCCAAAGAGAGACAACATGCAATGGAACTAGGTTTGATTGGAGAGCATAAAATCCTTGAGTGGCCGTGTAAGTGCCATATTTTCCCCATCCCCACTTATCCTTGATTAAAAGATGAATTGGAGATAAACTTGTTAGCTCTATCATCAACAAATTCTGTTGTGGATAAAGATGTTGAGGCGGATCTGGAAACTGCCATGCTACCCAATTCCCTTTGTCATCCCACGAAGAGATATCTACTAGCCTTAGGAGCCATTTATTAACAATCCAGAGCTTGATATTTGTGAGGGAAAATGTGGATGCTAAGGGGGGATGCCCTTTGATATTATCTTTGCACAAGAGTGTTTTCCTATCATTACTTGCAATTCAAAATAAATGCTTTTGGAAAAGTTCAAGTCCTTGATGACATAAATTCCATGTTATTAAGAAATTTTGAGTATTTGATGTCTGCATATTTCTTAGAGTTCCTGCCACGAGGTAATTTTTCCACACAATTTGATTAACCGAGTCACTTCAATCAACAAAGAGTTTCCATAGAATTTTTCCTCCCAGGGCGAGATTTGCCATACCCAGGTCTCTGATCTTTAATCCTCCTTCTAAAAAAGGTCTTTTAACCATATCCCAGCTAACTAGGTGCAATTTGTTTTGATTTCCTTTTCCACATCTCTAAAGGAGGTCTCAAATAAGAGTAGAAATCTGGTCCATTATTGCTTTCAAGGTGAGGAGAAGAGAGGATTGCTATATTGGGAGAGCTGACATAATTGACTTAATCAGTATGAGCTCACACTATGGGTTTTGATAAGGGAGAATTCATGTTTTAAGACCCCATTTTTGACCCCCTTTTGTATAGTATTATCAAAGTGCCTGTGGCTTTATCCCCTGCCTGACTATCTTTGACCAGATCCTTGGAAGAAAAATTGCCAATATTTGTCTACGAAGTTTTTTTTAAACAATATCACAGTATGAGGGAGCCACTGCTCGAATATTTAAATGTTTTGATAAGGCCACACCTTGCATTGAATTCGTAATGTTTCTAGTTACTACTGTATCCCCCACAAGCTCATGTTAGCCTATAATATTGTCTAAAGAAGCCCTAACATACTTAGGAGGGATTTGTGATAAACCCTCCTCCAGGGCGCCACAATTTGTTTGCAGATTGTAGACTAGTTTATTAGACGCTTGTATGATCATAGGGTTTGTATCGGGGCATACTATGGAATTTAAGGGCTCCCTCAACACCCTTGTATCTTAACATCCACCTGTTTGAATTCCAGGGTTTTGTATCTCTATTCCATGACAGAAAAAATCCCCCCCCCAAATTAATTACTCCCCCATAACATCCCCTTTAATTTCAAGACCATTTATGAAATTGATTTAAGCTTCTGATAGAGTAGAAACAAAAGTGGGATCAAGATCTTGGAGCTTACCAATAATCATGTATTATTTTGAAACATTTGTCAGATATTTGTTAGAAGATGGGCCTTCTATATTGCTTTTCTCTATTGGGATGGAAATTGTTTCACAAATATCATCTAACAAACATACACGTATTTCATATGTTGAATCCTCACAGACCGATCCCAAACTTACTGAAGGATTTTTTCGCTATAGGTATCCTACAACTTTGACTCTTGTGCATATGGAAGGAACACCCTAGTATTCTAGTGCTTGTGAATATATTTCCCCCCTCCATTCTATCTCAATCTTCTCTAGCAGATCAATTTCCATATCAATTTCCACAAGTATGCTCCCTACCCTTTTGTCAATACCATTCAGAATGTCTTCACCAATGTGTAGAAATCTCCCTGGGTGGTTACCAATGACCGCAAAAACATCCTTATTCCACATTGCAAATGGAAACCCTGGAAGGTGAACCCATAGATCACAAAATATGATGCACTCTATATCTGGTTTGAAACCTAAATGCCATCACTTTAACATCAAGATCCCATTTCCTCTTATCCAGGTTTTTTGAAGAATAAAAGTCATGTGTTCCCATTTTCTGAATACAAAGCCATGCCATCCTTTTGGAAGGATCAAGATGGAAGGCCTATAACAGTTAATTAGGGCCCAAACATAAGAGGTCCATTTTAGTAATGTATCGGGTGTTCTTTTCCCTGTAACTGAACTTACCGACAAGAGATTTTAGAGACAAACCAACCATGCCTTCTAGTTCCACATCCCTGTTAGGATTATTAATCCTCCCTTGTCCAAATTTGGTCATATGTCTAAATCGGGAGTCATGTCTAAATCGGGAGTCCATCCAGTCTATTTAAAGTCATTAACACCATTGGGTCCACTTGACCTAATTGGGGCACATGTTTCAGTTACTAAAGTGTGGGGAACACTAATTGAGGCTCATTGCCACTGATTGCACTTGATTGCATCAGTTTAGGAGCCTCCTATACCAATCCCTACAATTTAGGAAGCCACTAGGAGTGCCGAAACCAACCAATGTCAGTTCACTTCAGTTGATGACTAGTCAAGCTAAGTTAGGAGTCAGTTACATTCAGTTCTAGTCCTCTACATTCAGTTAGAGCTAGGTTTACTTGACTGCACTCATGTGGGGCACATTTCTCACCTACCATGGTCAATTAACCTTAGTCAACACTGAATGTAACACTTGAGTTGTGTTTTAGAGCTCCGATGAACTCCGGTTATGGTTTAGACAAGGTCAGTTAACTATTGAGTCCTCTGATAGTGATTTAGACAAGGTCTTGGTTACCTACAGTCAAGTAGAGTCTAATCAATTCGAACTTCCTCATGTGGATTCGAATTGCTTGTGGCTATTAAAGCCATTGTACTTCATTATAATGATCTATCTAATTACTCTTTGATTAATGAAAAGCATTCACAGCTGCAAGCCATTTTTGCACTGTTTCATTCTTCAATAACTGAGTAAATTGTGTGATCTATCATGTGAGTTGTGTGTTTTTCCATAGATCTATGTGCTCAATTTAATATGGTATCAGAGCCTCAGCAGACAAGGAACTTCTCCTCCTCAGATCTCCTACTGGATCATTTTTTGAGCAAAATTGCTCCTTCCAGCACTGCACCAGAAGCGAAGAATTTACCACTTGATTAACTAAGTTGGGTGTGAAGAAAATTACAAAAGTGTAGGTTGTCTGACCTTATGGTGCCTGTTATCTCCTAAAATAACCTAGTCAAATTTTCATTATTTTAGGTGATAGGATCGAGTCAAAAAATTTCCTTCTAAATTTTTTAGAGTCCATTAAGAGGTCTTGTTTTGAAGTATATAGTTGAAAATTTCATTCATCCAAGTTTTAATCTTCAAAATTCAAAAAATCAGCTTTCGGCAGCTAATCTTGTCTGTAAAAGGTTAGTTAACCGCCGAAACAGGTCATTTTCGGCAGCTAAAGCACGAAACAGATAGAAGGCTTAACTGTCGAAAATCTGTTTTTCCAGAAAAAAACTGCCTTTGGTAAAAATCGTTTTTCTCGGCCGTGGAATGTTCGTTTGGCACGTTCAAATGGTTGATTGACATATACAAATCATAAGCTATCCATTGGTGCAATCAGATTTCATTTTATAGATCAGGAAGCTAGTTGAAATCTCCTTTCAAGATCACGTGTCAGAAAATGCTTACAAAACCTGTTACAGGGCAGCAAGCTAATGTTTTTGCCCAGATTGGGATTTTTTGAATCCAAATGGCTTGAACTCGATTCTAATGGATAAATGGTGAATTATGAAGTCATATTTGAATTCTATTTGTGTGGGATAAGATCAAAAGAGGTTATTCAAATAAATTTGGTGTCTTTTTCAAAGGCAAAAATATAGGATTTTTGGTCAATTCAGCAAATTTGAATTCTATCTTTTGGAAGAGTCATCAACGGCCTTGGGAGGCTTATCTGCACTACATCAGGACTTGATCTTCTCCTATTTTGATTTGATTTTATATTTTTAGAATTCCAGATCCATTTTTATAGGATCTCATCCTACACTTGTCGATTTGACTATTTTTGGCAAATCTGATCCATTTTTCATGGATCTAGATTTGATCTTGTAAGGCTATAAAGCCAAAGATATTTGGAGTTTCTTAGGGGGGTTCAATTTTGGATAGAGTAATCTGCTATTGTACTCAGTCTTCTTTATGCTAATACAGATCACAGGTTTCTTTTAGTTTTGATGTCAGCTTTCCATATTCCTTTTCACTATTATCTGTGTTGTCTAGCTTTGAATGGTTGCTTTTCCATTGTTTAGCTCATAGCCTGATATTAGTTTCTTGGATGTCTCTTGAACCCTACTCTGTACTGGTTTAGTTACATTCTTTTCTTCATCCATATTTAAAGTTATCTGCTGATTAATCAACTCTTGAGAGCACTATTTTATTTGGTTACCATTCTAAATGTCTGAATGCCATACTCGGATTGAGTTGTCCCATTGATCCACCTTTACAAAAACACAAAAACATAATTTCTTAAGTTACCAGGCATACCTAGCTTATAAACCTAGGTAGTTGCCTGGAGTGATAACAAATTGGCGCCGTTGGTGGGGAGCGAGTTGAGAAGCTGATCTTCCTGGGAGACGAGATAGATCTACTCTTTGATGATAGACAAGGGGTAGACACTTATTGGTTATAATCATCTATCTGGCGACTCCATGAAGGACGAACTCATTGGCGACTCCATTGTTCAGAATATGTTGGTGACTGCACTGGTATGACATGAACAGGATCGTAGCCAAGAGGTATGCATTCTGTGATTTTTCAAGCATTGTTGGTTTCCCTAATCAAGTTCCTACTAGAGATGAATGGGAGAACAGTCTTCCTAGATTTCGAGGAGAAGAGTGGGAAGTGCCAGCTGAACATTTGCTGGACTTTCATGACTACATGCATCGGTTGTAGGTAGTGCATGAGGATGTTCAGATCCGGCTCTTCTGTTTTTCATTAGAGGGGATTGCTCTTCACTGGTGTCAGTCTCTTCCAAGAGCAAGTATCAGCTCTTTGGCTGATTTTCATGCTGCCTTCAATTTGTTTTGCAAAACCAAGTTTTCAACTGATCTTCTTTATCCAGAATGTTGTCATGAGTTTAGTTTATTATATAAAGATTTAGACAATCATGAAGAACATGTTGAAGCAGAAGATATTTCTCATCATGATAAGGAGATAAATGATTCACACTATGACAATCTTAGTTATGCTTTTGACATCATATCAAACGCATCTACTGTTGTTAGTTGTCACGAAGATCAGATTTTTATCTCTAAAAATTTTGAAGATGATGAGCAAACTAACAAGACAACAACTGACAGTTTCAGATCTGCAGAGGTTGATGAGGGCAGCTTACAAAGTCCAGATTTGCAAGGACTGTCCAATCTTCAGCTAGAACATGAGAATCATGATCAAGAATGGGTTGATGCTGTAGTTGATACTAGTCATGAGTCTCTTGATCCTAATAACAGAGAAGATCCAAATCCTGGGGTCGAATCTGCAGCACATGTTATGAGCAGCTCACATTTTTTAAACTTGCAAGAGAAGGTAGATCATAGCACATATGAAGAGAGTGATGGTGGCAAGAAACTGAAAAGTCCAGATCAACAGTCCGTCTCATATGTTTCTCCAGCAGATCTCAAGCAGTCTACGTTCAGCAATGAGTTTTGTGGAGTAAACGAAGAGCAGCTGTAACATAGTCAATTGGAGCAGCAGCTCCAAGAGGTATTTCATTGTGATTTTGATGATCCGTTTGCTGACTATTTAGAGTCTATGAGCAGCATAGATCTTAAAAATTTTCTGCCAGAAGAGGATCATCTTTATCATCTGTTCAAACGTTTATTCTGCATGATATGGTTTTCATTGTTTTTCGGGTCAAGATCTAGCATGATGGCATTAAAAAAGTTCTTTACATGGCTTCATTGGAAGCATCACTTCATTTGATAAGAGGTAGTACAGTTGGTTAGTGTAGGAGTAGGTAGAGGAATAAGCTTTCCTATGAGCACGAAGATCATTTTCAGTTTTGTTCAGTTCATGAATAAGCAGAGCAGGCTGCATGAAAGCTACAGGTTTGCAGAGGGAACAGTGGCACAGGATTAATGACTCCATGGCCAATGCCAAAGGCGGCTTAATGAATCCATGGCCAATGCCAAAGGTGGCTTAATGACTCCATGCCCAATGCCAAAGGCAGCTTGATGACTCCATGCCCAATGCGAAAGGAAACCAGATGACTCCATGCCCAATGAAACACTAGAGTTTAAAGTTCTGTTTGAGCTTTCTCCAGGAAAGGCACTTGGTTCTGGGATTCTTGGAACCTCACTGGGAGGATTCCTTCCCCGAGTAGGAGCCAGATGTTATCTCCTAAAATAACCCATTCAAATTTTCATTATTTTAGGTGATAGGATCGAGTCAAAAAATTTCCTTCTAAATTTTTTAGAGTCCATTAAGAGGTCTTGTTTTAAAGTATATAGTTGAAAATTTCATTCATCCAAGTTTTAATCTTCAAAATTCAAAATATCAGCTTTCGGCAGCTAAGATTGTCTGTAAAAGGTTAGTTAACCGCTGAAACAGGTCATTTTCGGCAGCTAAAGCACGAAATAGATAGAAGGCTTAACTGCCGAAAATCTGTTTTTCCAGAAAAAACTGCCTTTGGTAAAAATCGTTTTTCTCGGCTGTGGAATGTCCGTTTGGCACGTTCAAATGGTCGATTGACATCTAAAAATCATAAGCTATCCATTGGTGCAATCATATTTTGTTTTATATATCGGTAAGCTAGTTGAAATCTCCCTGCAAGATCGCGTGTCAGAAAATGCTTACAAAACCTGTTACAGGGCAGCAAGCTAATGTTTTTGCCCAGATTGGGATTTTTTGAATCCAAATGGCTTGAACTTGATTCTAATGGATAAATGGTGAATTATGAGGTCATATTTGAATTCTATTTGTGTGGGATAAGATCAGAAGAGTTTATTCAAATAAATTTGGTGTCTTTTTCAAAGGCAAAAATATAGGATTTTTGGTCAATTCAGCAAATTCGAATTCTATCTTTTGGAAGAGTCATCAACGGCCTTGGGAGGCTTATCTGCACTACATCAGGACTTGATCTTCTCCTATTTTGATTTGATTTTCCATTTTTAGAATTCCAGATCCATTTTTATAGGATCTCATCCTACACTTGTCGATTTGACTATTTTTGGCAAATCTGATCCATTTTTCATGGATCTAGATTTGATCTTGTAAGGCTATAAATCCAAAGACATTTGGAGTTTCTTAGGGGGGTTAGATTTTAGATAGAGTAATCTGCTATTGTACTCAGTCTTCTTTATGCTAATACAGATCATAGGTTTCTTTCAGTTTTGATATCAGCTTTCCATATTCCTTTTCACTATTATCTGTGTTGTCTAGCTTTGAATGGTTGCTTTTCCATTGTTTAGCTCATAGCCTGATATTAGTTTCTTGGATGTCTCTTGAACCCTACTCTGTACTGGTTTAGTTACATTCTTTTCTTCATCCATATTTAAAGTTATCTGCTGATTAATCAACTCTTGAGAGCACTGTTTTATTTGTTTACCATTCTGAATGTCTGAATGCCATACTCGGATTGAGTTGTCCCATTGATCCACCTTTACAAAAACACAAAACACAATTTCTTAAGTTACCAGGAATACCTAGCTTATAACCCTAGGTAGTTTCCTGGAGTTATAACAGTGCCCTTTTTTTGTTTTGCAGGTACAACTTCGAATGGATTCATCAGTTTCTCTCACCCTGTCCTCAAACTATTCAGAATGGAAGAAGGAGATGATTTCATCTCTGACGAGACAAGGTCTTTGTCGGGTGTCTATTGGACTTGATAAAGAGTATTTTAGTAAGATTGAATGGCTGAATATAAGTGATAGATCTTTTGGAACAATAGCAATAGGACTTTCTCGTAGCTTGCGCTACCTCATTAGATCTATTGAAGACTTGAATGAATATATTGAAGACCCGAAGGAACTCTGGACAATATTGGACAGAACCTTTGGAGTGATTCATGAGGATCATAATATCATTTTGGAGAGAATATCCAGCACCATAAGCACTCTTGATCCAAAAATCTCAGCCTCCACTCTCTCTGATGAAGTTGTTCAAGATGAAGAAGAAGCAGAAACTTCTACACAATCAATTCGAATTGAAGACAGTCTCCATGCGGTGACTCCTTCTTCTGATGCTCCAGAAGTTCATGAGATCTCTGATATCTCATATTATCATATTTCTAAAACATAAGAAGACATTTTAATCTCTAATATTGAAGAAAAATTCTTCTGCACTTCCATGCAAACATTCACCGGTGATTTTCCTTTAAATTTTGTGCAAAATTTACCAGTAATTGCTTCCGAAAGTGAAGAGAAATTTGTTTTTTCTCCCTCTAATGTTGCTGCTGGTGTGAAAATATGTGATACCTCGGTTATTTTGGAAGAAATATCAGATTACCAGAGTGATCCATTCGCTCCCCATGATCTATATTTTCCAGCAAATTCCTGCAGGATTGCATGCACCAAAATTTAGAATTTTGAAGAAGAAGAAAGCTGTGCATCCAACGTCTCGGTTAACCATTTATTTGAATATGATATTAACCTTATTGGATATGATATGATATTATTTAGATATTATCTGATATTTCTTGGTTTAATATATCAAAATTCATAATCTTTTAGTACCGCTTGTAGCTGTTCTCATCAACGGTGTGAAGAAACAAGTACCACAAGTCTCCTACAAAACTGTTGCTGGGGATTTGATTCCATTTCACACTTTTGGATCTATTTTGAACCTATTTAGATATGATTTAATTTATAATCTGATATTATTTGGTTCATATTTTAAAATCCAAAAGCCTTCAATCATGCCTGTAGTTTCTCTCACCAATTCCGGTGTGAAAAATCAAGTATCGCACCTTCTCTTCAAAACTGCTGATGGGGATTTGGTGTTAGTTTCCTCATATGAGGTTGCTGATATTTTATTATGTGATTCATTATCTATTTAAGAAGATATATCAGACTATGGAGCTCAAGCATTCACTCTCAACAGTCCTAGTGCTTCTCTACCATTGATCACATGCTCATCTCCTCGCAGAACTAGTAAAGAGGAAGATATTCTGCATCCACCTGGACACCTGCTCCTAACACTTGGGGCTGTTCTTACCACTCATGTTTTTGCTGTTCATGGCTGCAACATATCAGTTTCTTGAGTGTTCCTCACATTCTTTGAATTCTCAAGAACCTTTTCTCACTTTTCAGTTGACTTCAGTTGCTTTGCATGGGTCTAGTCTTCATCCGGCAGCTGTCTATATTTCTGATTTAGTTGAGCATATCATTATTCTTCCAAAGAGGAAGATTCCTCCAGATATAATTATGGAGAGGTTCACATGCCAAGCCCCAAGATACCTATGCACAGAAGAACTAGATTGATCCTGATTCTACCTACTTAATTAGAAGGGGGGATTTTTTCCCATGTAGTTTTTCCCCAACACCTTGTTTTTGAGCAGTTACTTTAATTTACATGATGTAATGGGTGACCTATGGTCTTAGTTACCAGGGCCCATATATTTTCCAAGTTAGCATTCAGGGGGGGTGTTAGGATTATTAATCCTCCCTTGTCCAAATCTGGTCATATGTCTAAATCGGGAGTCATGTCTAAATCGGGAGTCCGTCTAGTCTATTTATAGTAATTAACACCATTAGGTCCACTTGACCTAATTGGGGCACATATTTCATTTACTAAAGTGCGAGGAACACTAATTGAGGATCATTTCCACTAATTGCACTTGATTGCATCAATTTAGGAGCCTCCTAGACCAATTCCTACAATTTAGGAAGCCATTAGGAGTGCCGAAACCAACCAAGGTCAGTTCACTTGAGTTGATGACTAGTCAACTAAGTTAGGAGTCAGTTACATTCAGTTCTAGTACTCTACATTTAGTTAGTGCTAGGTTTACTTGACTGCACTCATGTGGGGCACATTTCTCACCTACCACAGTTAGTTAACCTTAGTAAACAATGAATGTAACACTTGAGTTGTGTTTTAGAGCTCCGATGAACTCCGGTTATGGTTTAGACAAGGTCAGTTAACTATTGAATCCTTTGATAGTGATTTAGACAAGGTCTTAGTTACCTACAGTCAAGTAGAGTTTAATCAATTCAAACTTCCTCATGTGGATTCGAATTGCTTGTGGTTGTTAAAGCCATTGTACTTCATTGTAATTATCTATCTAATTAGTCTTTGATTAATGAAAAGCATTCACAGCTGCAAGCCATTTTTGCACTGTTTCATTCTTCAATAACTGAGTAAATTGTGTGATCTATCATGTGAGTTGTGTGTTTTTCCACAGATCTATGTGTTCAATTTAATAATCCCTCCCTAGCACCATCTTACATTTGGCCTCTCTAAGTTTCCATTCACCATATTTTTTTATAACTCCAAAATGACTATTCGTGGTATAAATCCCAGGTTTATATACTCTATGAGTTACATTAAGGTTTGTTGGTTTTTCGGGAGTCATGTAAGGGGATTGATTCACCTATGATCGATCGATTTTCGACCAGTATTTTATTATTAACCTCGGTTCTAGTATTTTTGTCAAACTCACAAACATAGGTTGCACCCTGGTTTACATTGGGGGATATAGGAATCATATTTTTTTTGAGGGTTTGTATCATCCTTTTCCATATGGTTAACAAGTGGATCCACATTATTAACCCTATATTCAAACCTATGGTTGGAACCACTTGCTAAAAACCCATCATTTGTTAGTTTTTGACCTATATTGGGTTCCAAAGAAAACCCACCACATGAACCATTTTTAGCACACGTTTATAGCAAGTTGTAATATTCCTTATCCCACCTGATAATCCTCGATTTTTCCCACCATTCATCCGAAAAACTGTCTCTATCACATGACATTGGACCACCTTTGAGATTCACTGGAACCTTTGATATAATAGTCTAAATATTCCATCTCAAAACTTATGTTTTCCTTCTGGTCTGCATCAAGAAATGTGTTCAACTAAAGAGTGACTGCATTATCTCCAAACCCTAATTTTTCCACCAAGTTTTAGTTAGTTTTCCTTGTTCAAAATCCTTACCTTCAATCCATCGCTTCCTTCTCCATCGTTGTTTTCCTCTTCTCGTTTTGCCATTGCCTGGTACGACCCTCACCCCAATAACCAATGACTTTGTAAGTGTATATATCTCTATTGTATTTAAAATTATTTTTATGAGCATATGCATTCTAGTCATAACCAATAACTTTGTTTTTAATGTGTATTGTTCTATTTTATTTCAAGAATAACATTTAGGTGGTCAAATTCTTTTATTGGATTTTCGATTTTATTATCTTATTAAAGTCTTCTTATTATATTGGAATTTGGGTAATCTTTACAAATAAATGTATTTATTTCTTAATATATCATAATTTAATAAATTATTAAAGTTTGAATTAATTTTAAGGAAAATATAATGATGCGATTGTATTGGGTGGGGGATGTAGGGAGATCATTCTCGATCTTGAGAGAAAAATGGAAAGTAAATTTGAAGGAAACCTAGGAATTATATCAAACAATCAAGTGTAAGCTCTAGTATTGTTTCAAGGACGATAAGGAAAGTCCAACATCTAACAATTATAGGGGATTTTTCTCTCATAATTTTAAATATGATCAATGGTACATACCTAGTGTATGGAAACCTAGCTCGATTTATTATAAGAATTAGAAAGGAGGTCAAAATATTTGTATCAATTGAATACTTCTAGATTCTCATAAAAAAATCAAGAAGCAAATAACACGGCTAATGAAGCAATGAGGTTGGATGAAGGGGCACTCCCACAAAGAGGTGGGATTTCAATCCAATCAATCCCATAGCTATATTACATCAAACAACCCATGGTAATGATAAATATTGACAAGGTCTCAAAGGTGACATGCATTTTTGTATTTTGAAATATTTGATTTTTCTAAATTTTGGAGGTAAAATTTCAATAATACAAATGTATCCCTATCCCAAGTAAGTAACATATAGGTCATTACAAGCACTAATGATATGGAGCAATAGATGTCACAGAGACTACTAGAGTGCTCTAAGAGGTTCGACTTAACCTCGAGAGTTTGACCACTTGATCTAGGTGGATCTCCAATATTGATCAAAATTAAAGTCTTCAAAATGCAAAAAAAACTTTTAGCTTCTTAGACCTCGATGAGAGCTTTCCGGTGACATCTGTTTCATGCAAAACGAATTCTGGATGAGAAAGTTATTGAGTTCTGAATTTTCGACAAATTAGGTAAAAATTGGAAAAAAGGGGCCACATGGAACACCATGTACAATCATTAGGAATGGTGATGTGGCACAGTTCGGGACTGCCACATGGAAGTTATGTGGTATCCAGATGGAAGGTTGGTGACAACTCGACATCTAGTTGGCATCTAGCTAGCTTCAAAGTGGACTGATTGGAGAGTTCTACATGGTGATTCTATTGCCCATGTTACAAGATGATTTACCTGTGGCTAAGGGATTTGAACCCCCGACCTACCCCCTGTCAATGTCTCTGCACCGTCCCCTTAGCCAATATCTCTACATAGTAGTTCTTAACCATATAGAAATAAACTTATATTTGAAGTTGAAATGTTTTCTATTTCGAAAAAGGGGTGAGACAGACGGCTAAGCCCTCGAACACATGTGTAATGTATTCACCATACCACCATTCAAACCATGCAATATACCCTCATGGGGTTCCACATAATGTGCAACAAACCACAACACCGCCGGACAATGGAACCAAGGGTGAAGACATATATTACGTTGATTCCAATACAAAAGGGGAAGATGAGGCCCGCGAGTTTGACCTCAGAACATCCAACTACCAAAATGTGGTACTAATGGTCTATTACCCATTCCTTTACACATGATTGAAATGATATATTTTTAAATTTATCTAGGATTTGAGAGCCCAAAAAGGGTGTATTTCCCATGGTTTCGGGCCTCCCAAACACTATTTAACCACCCTTTCAAAGCCATGAAAAAATAGAGTTCAAAGCTACCCTTTTCCATAGTTCCCAACGTGGATTAAGGTATAGGAAGGTACAGGTTGTACGATCCATATAGGTGCAGAAGGGATCTTTCTCGAAGTGCATGCCAGAGAAGGTCTTAGGAAAAGAGAGTCGAGTTTATACTTGTTTTTCTCAGAATTTCGAGAGGAACACAATGGTGCAGTTTGTTTCAGTGTTTGACTAACATAACTCATAATTATCTCTAGAAATCATGTATATAAGCTTTTTGAAGACTTAATAATATTAGCCTTCTCATTGTAAGTGGCCCGGAGAAATAGCCCAAGAGGGGTGAAATCCATTATCATTTGTTGTCTACAATTTTATGGTTTGCATACTTATCTATGTGCTTATATGGTTCAAATAAGAATTTAAAATTGTCTTTTTGAAGTCTTTTTAAGAATTTAAGCATTCAAGTTCTTTACATGCAATTAATGGTTAAAAATATCCTTCAAAATTCATATCAAATTTGGCATCATAGAAGCTTAACCATTGCATTGTGAGTTTGTGAATGTTATTGAGATCAAGGCTTAAACATGGTCAAGGAGAACTAGAGGAATTTGATCTAGAAATTGTTTTAATAAGAGGTAGAATGAATTCACGAAAAGCAGAAGATGGGGCTTCTTCAATCCCATCTGAAGGAGAATTTCTTAAGTCTTTTATGAGGATGCAAACAATAGTGGAAGAGATTTATCAAGATCGAAAGAAGGGAGAACAAGGTGGCCCATCTAATATTGAAGGTAAAGGACAAGGAGGTGGTAAGTAACCTCCTAAAACCCCACCATATTCACCATCTTTTCTTGATAAATATTTACGTTCATCATCTGGAAAGCAAAAAAATGATTTTAATATGCCTAAATTAAAGCTTCATACCAAGTTTTAATTACCTATTTACAATGGAGAACTTAATGCTGAAAAATTGGATAATTGGATCCGTCAAATATAAGTTTATTGTAGGATTCAAAAATTCACTAAAGATAGCATCAAAACTCATTTGGCTTCTCTCTGACTCGGAGGAAGCACTCTCATATAGTGGGAGAGCAGAATGTAAGAGGATATTGCCACAAAAGGTAACATTATTTCCTCTTGGTCCGAGTTTACTTCAACATTAAAATAAAAATTCTATCCATTAGGCTATATACAACAAGCCATGATGGATTGGAAGAATTTGAGGCAAGGTAAAGGACAAAGTGTGCAGGAGTACACACAAGAATTCAAAAAAACATATTTGGTACTTGGTATACCTCTCTACACTCAAGAAACTCTTCTCAAGTATATAGGAGGATTACATAGTTATTTTTGTCAATTGATACCTATGTTTAATCAGATTAACCTTGATGAGATATGCATTCAAGTGACTCATATGGAGTCCAAGGGAAGAATGTAAATAAAAAATTTTCCAATAAACTTTTCAAACCAGATCAAAACAAATTTGAAGGTAAAGGGAAAGGTAAACATACAACTACAGTGAAGAAAGGAGGAGAAAAACCTACGTGCACACATTTCCAAAAAGGGTCATGATGTATCCAAATATTGGAAACTTTACCCAGAACTCAAGCCTGAGAAGTGTTGGAATAATGAATACAAGAATACCACTAATGAAACCATCAAACATGATTTGGGATCTGACTCTAGGGATGAAACTAAGATTTCTATGAGAATTCAAGGTAAAAATCCTTCTACTTCTATTTCAAAGCATGAGCCTATTGTAGATGAAAGAAAAAGAAGCGAGCTGTTTCATATCAGGGTAATTTCTAAACATACTAATATTGATACTCTTTTTGATAGTGGATCACAAGCAAACCTTATTTCAGAAGAGGTAGTTAAAAAACCTCATTTGGAAACTAAATTACACCCTAAGACATATCCACTTGGATGGGTATGTGATAATGCACAAGCTTAAGTTACAAAATAGTGAAGACTTATATTTGCTATTACTTATGGATTTGTTGATGAAGCTAATGTGGATTTGGTCCCGTTGGATATCTATGGTATTTTGTTGGGTAGTCCTTATCTTTATGATAGGAAGGCTATATTTTATAGGGAATATAATGGGTATCATCTCACTAAAGATGGTGTTGAATACATTGTTCATGCACACCGCATGAAAAATAATATTTCTTTGGTTTCTGCAAGTCAAATGAAGAGGATAGTTAATGTTAGTAAGAATTTTGTTCTTATGATATTTAAAGCAAAGGATGTTGGTCAAAATGAATCTTTTAAGGGATGTGACCCAAAACTTAAAAATGATTTGGCTAAAGTTGTATTTGATTATGATGTTTTATTTCAAGAACCAAAAGTATTACCTCCTAAAAAATAAATCTAATATGAGATTCACTTACAGCAAGATGCACATCTTCTAACATTGGCATGTATAGGTCTTCGGTAATTGAAAATGCAGAGATAAAGAAGCAGGTTTAGGAATTGCTTGAAAGAGGGGACATTCAGTTAAGTTCCTCTCTATGTGGTTCACCAATTTTTTTGGTGCCAAAGAAGGATGGCGCATGTGCATGGATTACATGGAACTTAACAAAATAACAATCAAGAACATGTATCCTCTTCCCTGAATTGATGATCTTTCAGATAAGCTCAAGAATGCAACCTTCTTCACTAAGTTAGACTTAGAAAGTGGCTATCATCAAATTCAAATCCATGATAATGACATATGGAAAATTGATTTGAAAACTAAGCAGGGATGGTATGAATGGATGATAACTCCCTTTGGGATTTGTAATGCACCCACAACATTTATGAGGGTGATGAATGATGTTTTTTAGGCCTTTTATTGATGATTTCGTCATAATCTCCTTAGACAATAGTTTGATTTTTAGTTTTACTTGGGAAGAACATGTCAAGCATGTGAAAAAAGTTTTGGATGTACTTGTAAGGGACAAATTATACATGAATATGTCTAAATATGAGTTTCAGAAGACATCTTTAGTGTATTTGGGTTACATTGTAGGGGGTGGTGAGCTTATAATTGATCCCTCTAAAGTAGAGGTCATTGTGAATTGGTCCAAGACAAATAATATAACCGATGTAAGGAGCTTCTTGGGAGCATACCAATATTGGAGGAATTTCATTGCAAACTTATCCTTCATAGATTCTCCATTACATAATTTGATAGGTGTGAACAAAGTATTTCAGTGGGAAGGAAAAGCACAGAAAGCCTTCGAAACTCGGAAATAAAAGAGTGGTATAGCTCTAGTACTTGCATTGTCGTATCTACACCAACTATTTGAGATAAAGACTGATATGGGTGGCTATGCCATGGGGGAAATCTCAATGAAACATAAAAAACCAATATGCTATCACTCTAAAACCTTCTCTAAAGCAATAATTAACTATCCTACCTATGATAAAGAATTGTATGCATTAGTACAATGTGTGAAGAAGTGGAAACATTACCTAATGGATAAATAAACAATTATACATACTGATCATCAACCACTACAATATATTCAATCACAAACTAATATACAACAGTCACGACATCTCAGGTGGATGGGTTTTCTAAACCACTTTCATTTAGTCATTAAGTACAAGAAAGGGATTTAGAACAAAGTTGTAGATATGTTATGTAGACATCCAACAAATGCTTCTATTGTCATTCTATAAAGTCCTTTGGTACATTCAAGTTATGTTGAACAATATACTAAGGATGAAGACTTTAAAGAAGTATATGAATCACTAACGCATGGATCTAAAAATGAATAATTGAATTATAATGTTCATGATAAGTTTTTTTATCATCTTGCAAAAATTTGTATTCCACAAAGTGAAAGAGAGCATGTGATAAGAGACGCTCATACTTCTCTCATTTCAGGGAATTTTGGTGTAGGGAAAAAAGTAGCACAATTACAAAAGTTTTATTATTGGCCTCAGACAAATGATATTGTGTCCAAGTATGTAAAAGGATGTGTCATGTGTGCAACAAGTAAGCCAAGCAATAGAAAATTAGGCTTGTACACCACTTCCTGTTCCTTCCTGTCCATGGGAAAGTGTGTCAATGGACTTTGTAGGAGGGTTCCAAATGTCCAGAAAAATGACATGATTAATTATATGTTGTTGTGGATAGGTTTATCAAAATGTGCATTCTAATTCCTTGTAAAAAGCAGGTCATAACTGAGTTTACTGCTCAATTGTTATTTCAACATGTATGGGTACATTTTGGGTTACCTACTTTTATTGTATCTGATTGATATTCCCATTTTCTTGGAAATTTTTTATCATCTCTATGGGAACTTATGGACACAAATTTAAATAATATTACATCATTCCATCCAAAAACCTACGGAAAAACTGGAGTGGCCAACCAGACCGTGGTACATATTCTCTGAGGATATTGTGCTAAGCATCCTAAACTTTGGGATTAACAGTTTCATTATGTTCAACATGCCTACAACATATCCATACACTCTTCAACATAGATGATCCAACCAATAGCCAAAAGGTTCACCTTCGACAGGTTCGCCTCAACAGGTTCACCTCCTACAGGTTCTCCTCGATAGGTTCACCTTCAAAAAGTCCTCCTTGACATGTTCAGCCGACATGTTCGACATCAACAGGTCTACCTCGACATACAACATACCAACATTCTCTATGATGGTTGAACTTCTGAACCATTATAAATTCTTGTAACTGAATGTAACAGGTAGTCACCCAAGTGTCTCGGAATCTTATATAAGCATGTACATTAATGTAATATAGACATCTATCTGATTCCTCTATCTTTCATGGAGCAGAAGTAATAAATCGGTTCAAATTCTTGCATATTGTCTGACTGATTTAGTCGAATGTTGTCCCCAGTGTGCACCTGGGCATGAACTGGATCATTGGTATCAGAGAAAGATCTTGTTCATAGCTTAAGTTACATAAGCACTTCCATCAAATTATTTAACTTATTCCTGTTCAAACACGCTCGTAAACCCTGCAACACGAGCAAACACTTCCTTCGAATTCAGAAAATATGGATGAAGAATCAGACAAACGAGATAGGACAACTCATAGAAAAATCATTAGCTCACTAGGGAACAGAAATTCTTGCCCAGTTTAACGAGATTCTCATGAGAGTCACTGCAAACTCTAAATAATCCTCAATGCGACCTCACTTTGATAAAATCAACCTCTTCAATATGAAAATGAATATGGATATACCGAACCTTGAAGGAAATATTGACGCAGAATCCATCGATAATTGGGTACAACAATTGGAATCTTACTATGCGGTAAATTAGATCTCCGAATCAGAAAAGATCACCATTGCGTTTTTGAAGATGTCAACCTTCGTACACTACTGGTGGGAGAATCTATAGATAAAGATGGAAAAAGAAGAATACCCCATAGACACATGGGAAAAATTTGTTGAATATGTTCGAAAGGAGTTCCACCTGCCCAAGTACCTTGAACAATAGTATAAGAAGTGGAAGTAACTAAGGAAATGGAAAGACCAGTCCGTACAAAGTTACAACGATGAGTTCTATCAATTCATGGCTAGACTTGACGTCCAAGAAGAAGAGAAATTGCTTTTCCTGAAGTACATCAATGATTTGTCCCCATAGATTCAGTAGGAGATGGATTTTCTATCTATCATTACGCTTGTGGATGCATTTCATTACACCATCAAGCTTGAAGCTAAATAGAAAGAAAAAGAACGTTTTGTGAACAAGCCAACATGTTGAACATCCAACAAGAAGTCACCAGCTGAATCTGACAAGTTCAAGAATCCTTCTCAGCCGACTTCTCAAAAGCTTGAAAATCAAAAGAAGAAATTTCAGAAAGACAAGAGGGATCACAGAAAATAAATTCCTATTGGGAAATGGTGTGATTATCATAGTTCAACATGGCATGATACGTCAGAATGCAAAGCTCGAAGGACATTGTTGAATTTTTTTTTGACATCTGACTTGTCCGACAGAACCCTGGTAGAATATGATATAGATGCATCAACCCTTTTGGCTTCGACCTCAACCAATCCAGCAGCCTCAACCATCGTCGATGAGGAGGAACAAGAGCACCTGTTCCATACATGGATATGGGTTCAGAACAATCCATTACATCTGATTGTGGATAATGGTAGCCAGAAGAACTTCGTTTCTAAAGATCTTGTGAAGAAATTAGGTCTTGTCACCACTCCACATCCTC
Source organism: Pseudotsuga menziesii (assembly GCA_001517045.1). Taxonomy (NCBI): domain Eukaryota; kingdom Viridiplantae; phylum Streptophyta; class Pinopsida; order Pinales; family Pinaceae; genus Pseudotsuga; species Pseudotsuga menziesii. The sequence continues at coordinate 224,878 of LPNX011010281.1, forward strand.
AGCCTTACAATATCGGTTGGATGAAGGATGGGAAGGAACTAAGTATCACATGATAATGCCCCCTCTCCTACTTTATTAATCCTTTTGAAGATGAAGTACTCTATGACATGGCACTGCTTTTTGTAGCTGACGCCCTATTCGGTAAAACCTACCTATGGGATCGACACGGTACATATCAGCCACGGCCTCAGAAGGTGATTGTTGAAATCCGAAATCAATGGTATGGAATACCAGAGTGACAACCCACATCAACGGTTGCTATGATATCTTCCAAACAAACAAAGAAGCTTATCAATCATGCTTAAACGTTAGCACTAATCATGATAAAACCTCAACAATCTAGGAAGAATACAACAATCACTCGACTCACTGACCAACATAGCTCTCGACAACAACAACAGATCGACATCATTCTTGAGGAATACCTAAACATATTTCAAGCACCAGATGAAGTACCTCTGTACTTTCAGGTAAAACACTTCGTTGAAATTGTTCTCGATTCTTCATTACCTAATGCATATGTTTATAGAAGATCCATTCTAAAAAATGAAGAGATTTGCAGACAAATCTAGGATTTGATCGACAAGGGTCATATCCGCCCCAACTCCTCTCCTTGTGGAAGTCTAGTCGTCTTAGTTCCAATGAAAGATGGGACTTTGCGCATGTGCATCGACTATCGAGGTCTCAACAAAATTTCAATGAAGAACATATAACCCTCTTCCATGGATTGATGAACTCATTAACAGTCTAAAAGGTGCTAATTTCTTTACGAAACTCAAACTCAAGTCGGGATACCACAAGATTCCAATCGAGTCTAGTGATGTATGGAAAATGACTTTCAAGACCACCGATGGATTTTTTGAATGGTTAGTCATGCCTTTTGGCTTAACCAATGCACCTGCGACCTTCATGAGATATATTCCATGACCTTCTACAACCTTTCATCGCTAAATGTGTCATTTCTTCGATCTCCTGATTTTCAGTTGATTATGGGAAGAGCGTTTCCAACAACTTCGACAATTTTTCGACACTCTCCAACAAGATCAACTATATTTGAACATGGACAAATGATCATTTTCTATGACCAACATCAAGTATTTGGGGTATGTAATTGACTTTGCAGGCATTCATGTTGACTAAGAAAAATTACAAATCCTCAAAGATTGGCCCATTCCTCAAATCATTCATGAACTAAGAAGCTTTCTTGGTTTGGCAAATTTCTATCGATGATTCATACTTGGATTCAGTCACATCGCATGGCCTCTAAATCAATTGATGAAAGTAAAGGGGAAAATTGTGTTCAAATAGACACGGACACAACAATAAGCTTTTGTACAAATAAAAAACAAGCTTTGTATTGGACCGGTACTTGTGTTACTTTATTTGCATCAACCCTTTGAGATTGAGATGGATGCATCAAAATATTCCCTCATCACAATGATCACTTAGTCAGGTAACCCAGTTGTGTTTCATTCCGAGACTTTCAACGACACAGTTAGAAGGTACTCGACATATGAAAAAGAACTGTACGCCATTGTGCAAACTTTCAAGCAATGGAGACACTACGTTCTTGGAAAGGAAATGATCATTCTCACTGACCATAAACCTTTATAGTTCGCTCTGACCTAGTCAAAACTATAGACAACTCGACAACTTAAGTGGATTAAATGCCTGCAACAATTTTAGTTGTTAATTAAGTATCTAAAAGGCAAATCCAATTCCGCAACCAATTGCCTTAGCATACCACCCATTACTCTACTGTTTACAGTGATGAATATGCAGGGTCATGATACCACTACTTGGCCGCAATTGTATTTAGTAGATTGTGATTTTTATACAATCTATCGACAGATTTAGACTGACAAGTTGTCGACTACCGACTACTTCCTAAAGGATGCCTTGCTATAAAATCTTGGATAGCTTTGTGTACCAACCAATGAGTACCGACATAAGCTCATTTGGGACACGCACTACAACAAGACTACAAGACATTTTGGAGTCGCAAAAGCACTTGATATCCTCCAAAAGTATTTCTATTGGCCTTCACTTAAATATGACGTCAACAAGTACATTCGATTGTGTGTGGTTTGTGCCATTTCTAAACCGTTGAATTGATGACAAGGACTATACACACCCCTTCTAGTTCCTAGTCAACCATGGGAATCTATTTCTATGGACTACTTGATGGGATATCCTACTACCAAACATCAATATGAAGCGATACTAGTAGTAGTCGACAGATTTTCTAAGATGGCTATACTCATACCATGCAAGAAGACTATGACAACACATTGGACTGCTCAAATATTATTTGAACATGTCTGTAAATAATATGGCCTCTCGACGACCATTATTTCAGACATAGAGGCTATATTTATCAGCACCTTTTGGAAAAATATTTGGAAACAAATCGACAAGAGAATTTCTTTGTCGAAAACCTTCCATCCGCAGACAGACTAACATATAGAAGTTGTAAATCGCTTAGTCGTACAATTGCTTCACATGTACAACCACAAGCACCATCGAACATGGGATGACAACCTTCCATACATACAAGACAACTATAATCGTTCTCAACACAACTCTATGGGCAAGAGTTTATTTGAGATCTGTTACAGATTTCAACCCTCAGCGCCTATCGACTTAATCAGTTCCTCGACACAGTCGAACACCACCGACTTTGAAGGATAAGAAGTGGAGAAAGCATTGAAGTTCAGAGATCAAATCTAAAAACATTCAAAATTAATCCCAGGAGATGTTGCAATGAGATAATGAAAAAGCTAAGGACCGACACGCAAAAGCATCATATTCCTCATTCATTCCAAATTGGGGATCATGTCTGTTTGCATCTAAAGAAGGAGCACTTCACTGGTCCATACATAAAGATGAAACCTTTGCGATATGGTCCATACAATATCCTTAAACAGATTTTAGAAAACACTTTTCAGCTTGAAATTCTTGCATGCCTTGGACTACATCCAGTTTTCAATGTAGATCTACTTTGACCATACCATGCACCATTATTGGAACACAATGACTTGCAGACAGAAGAACCCAAAGACATCCATCCAGATGTTCAGGAACCTCTTGTTTGCAACACCATTGTGGGATGATGCATACACCATACAAGGATGAACTCCATTCCCTTGTTTCAAGTGGATAAAGCTGGACAACTCCCCACACAAGCAAAATGGTGCTCTGCTAATGAAGTCACCAACAAGTTTCCTCACCTGAATGAATACACAATGGAAACCATTATTTCTTAAGGAAGGAGGAATGATCCAACCAAAAGCTGACAGGTTCACCTTAGACAGATTCACCTTCGACAGGTTCTCCTTAACAGGTTCACCTTCGACAAGTTCACCTCAATAGGTTCACCTTCGACAAGTCCGCCTTGACATGTTCAGGAGACAGGTTCTCCTTTGACAGGTCTGCCTTAACATACATCATAACAACATGCTCTGCGAAGGTTGAACTTCTAAACCGTTATAACTTCTTCTAAATGAACGTAACAGGTAGTCACTCAAGCATCTCCACATCCTATATAAGCATGTACATTAATTTAATATAGACATCTATCTGATTCCTCCATTTTTCATGGAGCATAAGTAACAAATTGGTTCGAATTATTGCATATTGTCTGCGTGTATATTTCCTATAGACCTAGTGTGTTTCCTGCTTTGTTGTTCCTTTTTATGCTTCCACCATAATATAACTCGACTCATTCAGTTGACTATTATCCCCAGCATGTAGCTAGGCACAACCTGGATCAACAAAAGTCTCCATTTGAGACATGTTTGGGATATTTTCCAAAGTGTCCCTTAGACTTTGTTTATGGGAAAGATTCAATGGGATATGGTCAATTTGATGAAGATAAAGCTTTGAAGTTTATTCAGCAGATCAAGTTGATTAATCAAATAGTGCAGGAGTAGTTGGAATCAAGTCATACCAAGTATAAATAAAGACATGAAAAGCATTAGGTGGATCATCACTTTCAAGTTGGTGATCAAGTTTGAATTCATAGAAGCAAAGACTGACTCCAAGGTGAAGGTAGAAAGTTGAAACCAATCAAGTATGGCCCTTTCACAATTATGGATCAAGTTGGTAATAATGATTTATATTTATATTTTCCTCGTTATATGCAAATGTATTCCACTGTTAATGTGGAAAACTTAAAATTGTATGATCCTCCTATGATTATGGACAAATATGTACAAGTTCAGTTACCTTATGTTGATAAATTTTCTCCTGAATACCTCAAAAAACTTAAGGAAGATGTCATACTTGATAAGAAGGTTAGATATTTGCAAAGAGGTGACATAGAATATATTCAAGTGGCGATTAAAGGAATGAATCCAAGCAATGCACGATGGCTAGAGACCGAAAGAGTGAGTGAGATGTACCCTCACCTATTTTTTGAATGATTCCATGATTTTAGTAACCCAAAAGATTCCCAATGGAAAGGCTTGATCCAGGAGGATCTCCAATATTGATCAAAATTAAAGTATTCAAAATGTAAAAAAATCTGGAAGCTATGTAAATCCCGATGAGATATTTCTGGTGACATTCGTTTCGTGCAAAACAACCTTCAGATGAGAAAGTTATTGAGTTTTGAATTGTCGACAAATCATGTACAAATTGGTGAATAAGGGCCACATGGCATGTATGGTCAACATGAATGGTGATGTGGAATAGTTTGGGACTACCACATGGAAGTTATGTGGCATCCAGGTGGCAGCTTGGTGACAACTAGACCAAATGGAGAGCACCGCATGGCAATCCAATTGGCCATGTTACATGATGGTTTACCAAAAAATGGGGTGGGTAATGGATTCGAATTCCCACCCTACCCTCCTCCAACGTCTCCACACCATTTTCCTAGCCAGGATATCCATATGGTAGTTCTTAACCATATAGAACTAAAGTTCTATTTGAAGTTGAAATGTTTTCTATTTCAAAAAAGGGGTGGGACTGAGGGCTAAGCCCCTAAACCCATGTGTAATGTATTCACCATACCATTTTTCAAACCATGCAATTTACCCTTGTGGGATCCCACATAATATGCAACAAACCACAACACCGGTGGAAAATGAAACCAAGGTCCAACACATATATATTATGTTGATGCCAATACAAAAGAGGAAGGCAAGGCTTGCGGGTTTGACCTTGGGACCTCCACCTTGCTACCAAAGTGTGGTACTAATGGACTATTTTCCATTCCTTTGCATAGCATTAACACGATATATTTTTAAATTTGTTTGGGATTTGAGATCCCAAAAGGGTGTGTTTCCCATGGTTTCGGGCCTCCCAAACACTATTTAACCACCCTTTCAAAGCCACAAAAAAATAGAGTTCCCGAGGCGTATTAAGGTATAGGAAGGTACAAGTTGTACGATTCATACAAGCGCACAAGGGGTTTTTCTCGAAGTGTGTTCCATAGGAGGTCTTAGGAAAAGGGGTTCAATTTTATACTCATTTTTCTCAGAATTTCGAGAGGAGCATAATGGTGCAGTCTGTTTCTATGTTTAACAGACATCACTCAAAAGTATCTCCAGAACTCATGTATGTAAGATTTTGAAGACTTAATAAGATTGGCCTTCTCATTGGAAGTGGACCGAAGACATAGCCTAGGAGGGGTGAACTCTGTTATCCTTTGCTGTCTACAATTTTATGGTTTGCATACTTTTATATGTACTTATATGTTTCAAATAAGCATTTAAAATTTCCTTTTTAAAGTCTTTTTAAGAAGTTAAGCAGTTAAGTTCTTTACATGCAATTAATGGTTAAGAAGATCCTTTAAAAATGAAATCACCACTAGGGTGCCCATGTTGGCGCAAACCTAGCTAGCAAAACCAGTCGACAGGGGTTCCCACTCTGTAGACGCTCAACTCGCCACGATCTCCCTAAGCACTGACCCAGATAGGTTTTACCCCATATGACAACACCCGTGAAGCGGATGAAGTCTCACCCAAGATGTTTGAGAGAGAGCTGTCGGAACCAAGTTTCCACAAAATAGAATAGGACTATGGGAATTGACAATTCATTAACTTATCTACCAGATCTGACCAGTTACTTAATCATCAATAGGGACATTCACCCTTTATCTTAAAATATTTCATTATTCATTCATAACAGAAGTAACCATACTATTGCGCAAACATATCTAAAAAGATAACACTAGTCGTAAGCAATAAACATCGCATCATAGATCTAAGTCACACACATTCACCATCGGATTCATAGACACAGAAAGATAGAAAGAGACAATAAGATAATATTAGTTCAGATCAACCTCTGTCTTATCATATTAATTCTACGCAATCAACCACAGATCCAAAAACAAACAACAATTCAATTGAGGTTCAAGCTCTCAATTCTCATTCTATGATGATTTCCACATTTACAATTATTCTTCTATTTATAGGCTTGCACCTTTACATTCAAGGTCCACTTGGATGATTTTATAACTAATTATTAACTAATTCTACCAACTAATGACCAATATCCACAAAATATGGTCCAAAAGTACAAAAAGTGACATAAAATATTTAAAATAGTCTATCTTCCGCCTTGCACGCCATATTTCACTTGCGTGGTGTCTTCTGAGCTTGCACATCATCCATGATGCTACACAACTAAATTATCCCAAAACCCCTGCCAACATCCCCCCAACATAATCTTGTGGCTTACCCTCGAGCCACATCAGTTGGACATGGTGTACTAATTGATTTCAAGCTTGAAGTCGTCGTACTGCTGAGTGATCTCCTTTACCCGTGTTTAAATTTTCTCAGCAAGGTCCTGACTTCCAAGAAAATCCTGCTTCAATGGGTGCTCCACCAGATTTGCATTCACTTCCTTCTTACCCTCCTGCACATCCTGCAACGTAGCGACAACTTTCACCAAAAATTGGGCTCCAATTTTTTGGAACTCATCGAGATGGTCATTACGCTTCCACTGTCATTCCTGAGCCTTTCCAACTCATTGCTGTAACTCCTTTAACTCTGCTGACTGCATAATCTGAACAATTGGGGGCATTGTCCTCAATGTTGTCTTCAATGTTTCCAACTGGCCCTTGGCTTCCTGCAATTGCTTTGTCAGTTGCTCTAACTATTCATCTTGAACGACATTACCCCAAAATTGTGTTGTCACTTTAGTGATGTTTTTGGCATCCTGCTCCATTTACTCAAACTGTGCTGCGATCTCCTCGATGGTGCCCTTATGTTCCACAATTTTCTCCTCGATGGTGCCCTTAGAAATATTACTGGTTCTTTACAAGTTTACAGGTATGATCGAACAAGTAAACTTTTTAAATTCATAAAGTATCAAGATGTGTATCTATTTTCAATTAATAAGCTTAGTAAATAAGCTGATATGTTCCAAGCAACTTCCATGAGGTAAAGTAGTTTGTTTTCTCCAGTTTTTCTTTTAAGTCAGGTTCCAATAAAAGAGTTCCTTTCTTTATCATTCTTAACGACAGCAAAGATACTTACTGTGGCTCTAAATTTGTAATCTTTGTTGCATAGTAACTTCTACTTTGTTATGCATATTCTATAATGTTATACTTGTTGTACTATTGTATCGTAAACATTATCGCAATATTTACTTGAATATCCAACTGTTCGATACTTTCATTTTTGTAGGGAAGTTTCCAGTCTGTAAAACTTCTTGTTATTATATGTGTAATTAGTGTAAAAATAGCTGCGTTGTTTCACATTGACAACTGTTTGTCTTTTACTTCTTAAACCTAAGTCAATCCATGTTATTCCCACTGATTATGGAATTGAGCAAGATTATTACATATAATTTTCATTATTACTATAATGCTCTTCTTGTATCAAGTTACTGTCTATAACAGCTTCAAAGGTAGATGTTTCTATAATGATCCACCTTCTATCCTATGCTAAGCACCCGTTATCTTGTATAAACATAAAATCATCCTACCAAATAAATAGACATGGTAAATTATCAGCAAATGCCAAGTTGAGAAACATATATTGTCCCTTAAACTCTAAACCAGATTGAGCTATGTAAAAGAATTCATAAATGTGTTCTTTTACTTTACTAGCCAACTTTATAGTTTATTACCATTTGATTCGTTGGTTTTAAAAGAGTTATAAAATGCATAAACTACTATGTTTATAAACATACAAGTCTATAGTTAGTTTAAAGGTTCTAAACAGGTCTAAAACAAAGTTAATCTTGTAAAGAATCCATGATTCCACTATTTACTATGCTATCCAATTTTATAAATTGTCACCACTCAAGTTGTTGGTTTTAAAAAGATTATAAACGTGCATACTTAACATTGAATTGCTAGCATACAAGCTTACTATAGTCTAAAAGATTCTATACGTGATTGTTTTCGGGATAAACCAAAGTTTAAGTGGTGACACCTTTTTGCTAGGTCAACGTTAACTTAACACTGTTACCCCAATGCCAATGATGAGCTATCAAACCATATGATAAGAAATATATATATATATATATATATATATATATATATATATATATTACGACGTGATAACAAAGGCATTCGTTATAGTTTACGCATCGTTTGTTAAAAATCATTTTGTAAATAATTGGATATTATTGGATTGCAGGCAAACTATTGAAATCAACCCATTACATGGTTTGTAATATTGAGAACACGTGGTCTTCTCCTAGCCAAGTGTTGGAGATATATATACTCGATACAACCCTAACCCTTGTCATTCTCCTTCTGCAGTTTGCGCTGGCCTTTGCGTTGCTCTGCAAGCTTTTCATGGCGGCCGTGGGTTCTTTCCTGTTCCAGTTTGCTTTGAGTCTTGAGTGAATGTTACTGTTGTTGTCGGTGCTTAGTCTTAGTGCCATTTCTTTGTAACTGTGGGTTTTATCCTACACGAGTTTGTTGGTTTCGTTGCACTTGGCTTGCGGCCTGTCTATACTCCATTTTGCTCCTTCCATAGTCTGTCACTACTGTGCGAAGCTGAGAGTTTACTTGCTATTTGAAAGTGCTTTGCTTTCATCGTAGGGTTCGGAAGACTAAGTGCACGTGTTGCTGTTGGTGACAGTCTCTCCATAAGATTGCTCGCCATTGTTACACCAGGTAATTTATTAAGTGTTGTTTTTATCACACATCATGTGGGTTTTACAAATAGGTACACAATATTTTTAAGAACTTCCAGTATTGACACTTTGTGATGAAATCTCCTTGTAGGGACTGGAGACTACATTCATCGATCGTGAAGAAGAGTATACCAGCTGTCTTAGAAGGCTGTGGCTTCAAACGGGTAAGCCCTGTGGTCAATGTTTGGGTTCTTGCCCTACTTGTATCAAGGTTTTCTATTGGAGAAACCCTGAGCTTGGAATCTCTTCTAGTTTCGTCATTAGTTGTGCGGTTTCTTTTTAAAGGTTGTTATTGTTTTTAACAAGTATTTAGACCCTTGCTAGTCGATGGGTAAGCCCGACCATGAACTGGGTGTTGTATTTGGTTTAAATGTTTAGCCTTCTGGCTTGTTAATGTAAACAATAGTTTTGTTAAGACATTTCTGTCTTCGAGCTCGGACTCGGTTTACAGTATTAATATTTGATACTTTGTGTACTCAGGGTTTTTACCCTATTTGACTGTGAATGAAAACCATTACTGTTTAATGTATTTCATAAAAGATTTTTGTTAATGTATTAAGACTGTCACTCAGTCATGGATAGTTTATAAGTTTTACTCGTTTGCTCAGAATACGAGCTAGGGTTTTCCTGTAAGAAACCCTTGTTAAAATATATCTTTCAATTTATTAATTTATAGGTTCTGTTACTTTGTTAAATTTGTTTTAACTAGTGTTACAAGTGTGTTGTGAAAATTTTCAGTTATAATATTACAATTGTATTTTTTTTGTCCTTAAGGGATTGTAAACAATTTATAATAGTTTAGTTGTTTATTAATTAAATAATCCAAATAATCGGATTAGAGCTTAAATGTTTGTCATTTGTAAGTATAATATTTGTTTAGGGTTTCGACCCTGTAGCTTACTTTTACAGGTATATCGTATTTGTAAATTTTTAAACAGTTATTTTCATAAATAATCATTTATTTATATGTTAATTATTATCACATTCTATTTGTTTTATGTAATAAATTACAGATAGGGTTTATTAGAGTTCTTTGAAAAGATGTACACAAACTTTGTAACTTAGTTTGTTCTTTATAATTTAATTATTTTAATAACACCCTACTTGGGTTTGAATATTTGTAGACTTAGTTAGTTGATATTATTAGTACATAAACTAAGTATTTATAGTTTAATTCTTTATTTAGCAGAATATAATAAAGTGGTTTGACTGGGTTATTTCTATTGCATTTGCAAAAAGTTATTAAATCAACACAAGGAAATATATATATATATATATATATATCATGACACAATTTCACCTCCAACATATTTAACTTAAAACAAAAAGAAGAATAAGCTATTGTATGTAACCACAATATCTTAACTACTAATGTATTTTCTTATCATAATAATTCTTTCACTTGTACTAGTTTACTGCTATTTCTCTTCCAGTGCATTTACATAAATAAACTTGTAAAACAATAACATAGATAACTAGATTATTTTTCTTTCTTGATAATAATCTACATTCTGAAATAAACTACTCTGCTATTATATAATGCATAACCACATCTATTCATTTCAGTCTCTTATCATTTTCTTCATCTACTTAAATACTCTGTCTGTGCTGGAGTACGGTTTGGTCTTTCCAGACGTGGAAAAACACATATTAGAATTATTTTTCATCTATTCAGATTCAATCCTTCACTTATTCAAAAGATTACTAACTCTAACATTTTACAACTAGATATTTAACATTCATTTAGCAGTCAGATTCACATTTAACCATCTAACACAGTAAAACAAAAGATTGTAGAACCTGATTAGGATGGATAACAACAGCGTTAGGAGGCCATTCCTCCCTACCAAATCTTGGAGAGTGCTCAAACAACGCTTCTCTAGGACCCCCGAGCTTGTTCCTGGTCTTCTTGGTTGAGAACTGGTGGAGCAAGAAAACAATAGACTAGTCCAATGACTCAATAATCACTTTGCACTCAGCAGTAAGATCCTTCAGCTGAAAAGCTACACTAGATCACTTAGCAGTTAACCCCTCAAACTCTTTCCACAAATTCCCTTGCCATTGAATTTCGCTGAAGTACATTCACCTGAATGATCACTTCCCTCGAATGAGCAGCCTCAACTCTCTTCAATGGGAATTTTTATAAAGATTTCCTAAGTCTTTTGGGTCAGTTGTCATTAATTGAGCCACCTACTCTGATCCCACTTTCTTGGGGGATCATGACCCCAAATATAGGGAGGTTTCACTTGCAACAGTTGGAAGTGGTTTGAGGATTCTGCTACATGTTTGTTTGCTCTCCACCCAGTCTCCTCCACCAATTTGACTAGTAAACACTCTTTTAACAGCTCTCCTAAGCTGTTGTCTCCACCTTTATTTATTTATAATAAAAATATTCAGAATTACATTAAATATCCTTGACTCTGCTGAGTCATCAATTACAACTTAGCATAAAATTTAACATATTTTCCTTAAATAAAATCAAATAAGATAATATTGGTTTTGCAAAATTGGGGCATGTGACATACACACCCCCTTAGAACATAACATCGTCGTTGATGTTATTTATTATTCATCCTCAGAATTCCCTTGGAATAGAATTGGATATGCATCTCGCATATTACTTTCCAATTCCCAGGTGGCTTCCTCTGGACTAAGGTGCTTCCATTGCACCTTCACCTGTCCAATGGTGCGGTTTCGAAGTGTGATCTCCCTCCGCCCGAGGATACCGTCCGGTTCCACCAGAAAATCTCCTTCTGGTTCCACCTATACATCATTCCAGTTAACAACATGAGTAGCATCATGAACATATTTCTTTAATACAGAAATGTGAAAAACATTATGTACTCTTAAATTGGGTGGTAATGCTAATTGATAAGCTACTTGTCCAATCCTGGACATAATTTCAAATGGACCACAGTAACGAGGTGCTAGTTTTGCGTAAATCCCCAATCTCAGAGAGCTCTTTTTGGGCCTCACCTTTATGAACACATGTTCACCTACTTGAAACTCCTTTGGAGTTATTTTAAGGTCTGCTTGACTTTTCTGTCGATCCTATGCAACTTTCAGATTACCTTGTACTTGCTTTACAATTTATTCCATTTCCTTTAACAGTGTAGGACCTAATACCAATCTATCCACCGGATTACTCCAAGAGATAGGAGTATTACATTTCCTTCCATATAAAATCTCGAAAGGACTAAATCTGGCTGATGCCTGATAATTATTATTATAAGCAAATTCTACCAGATGTAAGTAATCCTCCCATTTACCTGGCTGGTCTTTCACATACATTCTTAATAAATATTCCAGTACTTGGTTTACTCTTTCAGTTTTTCCATATGTTTGAGGATGGAACGAAGTACTAAAATTTAATGTAGTGTTTAATCCTTTAAACAGAGACTTCCAAAAGTTTCCTGTAAATTTAGGATCTCTATTTGAGATTATGACTTTCAGTATTCCATGCAATCGAAAAATATATTTTAGAAAGATATCAGCTATGTTTACAGCTTTATATGTAGTTTTAACAGGTATAAAGTGAGCTTCTTTACTTAACTTATCGACTACTACCATGATAGAGTCATTTAAATTCTGATTTCTAGGCAGTCCAGTAATAAAATCAAGACTAATTATCTCCCATTTCCAGCTAGGAATGGGTAATGGCTGAAGTAATCCAACTGGGTGTTGATGTTCAGTTTTCACCTGCTGACATTCAAAACACCTAGCAATATATTCTGCTACTTTAGTCTTCATATTTGGCCAAAAATATTCTTTTCTTAACATAGTTATAGTCTTTTGATAGCCTGGATGACCTGAGTATGGATTTTTATGAATTTCATCCAAAATTAACAGCTTAACTTTCGGTATGTTAGGTACATACATTCTGTCTTTATACAGTAAAAATTCTTTTGCATTCAAACTGTACCCTTTACTTAAGCTTTCTGTTGGATTTTCTTTAGTTTTAGCTTCTAAATTTTGGTAAATTTCATCTTGTTCTATTCCTGCTTTAAGCTGTTCATTCAAATTTGTAGTATAAGTGCTGATAACTGCTGCAAAATTCAGCCTTGCATTCCTACTTAATGCATCAACAACTTTATTTTCTTTACCTTTAATGTGCTGAATTTCGAAATCATACTCACTTAGGAAAGCTATCCACCTAGCTTGTCTGGCATTTAGATTAGGATGATCTAACATATACTTCAATCCTTTATTACCAGTCATTAAAATAAATTTTCTGCCAATTAGGTGATGTCGCCACATCTTTAAAGCATGTATAACAGCTGCTAATTCCAAATCATAAGTTGCATAATTATTTTCATGAATTTTTAATTTTTTTGACTCATAGGCAATAACATGCCCTTTTTGAGTCAGAAGACCGCCTAAGCCATCATTGCAAGCGTCAGTGCACACTATAAATTCTTTATTAGGATCAGCTATTCTTAAAATAGGTGCATTGGTTAATAAAGTTTTTAACTTTTTAAAGCTTTCCTCGCATTTTTGGTTCCAATCAAACTTCTTCCCTTTCTTTTGGAAAGAATTTATCGGATTCACAATCCTTGAAAAACCTTCAATGAACCTTCGGTAGTAACCGATAATGCCCATGAAAGATCGAACATCCGTTACATCCTTAGGAACTGACCAATCTTTGATTTCTTTTATCTTTTCGGGATCTACTGAAATCCCTTCCTTGGTCACCACATGACCTAAATACTAAATCTTATCCTTGAAGAAATCACATTTACTAAACTTTGAAAGAGTTGATGATCTCGTAACTCTTGCAAAACAAAATTTTAAATGTTCTTTATGTTCTTCTTCAGTTTTTGAATAGATTAAAATATCATCGATGAACATGACTACAAACTTATCTAAATATTTATGCATAACGTTGTTCATTAAACATATAAAAATAGCTAGGGAATTAGTAAGCCCGAATGGCATGACGACAAACTCGTAATGGCCATATCTAGTTGTAAAAGCTGTTTTAAAGATGTCTTCATCTTTAATCCTAACTTGATGATATCCAGACCTTAAATCTATTTTCGAAAACACCGTGGCTCCACGTAGTTGATCAAACAGATCATCTATGCGGGGCAATGGGTATCGATTTTTAATGGTCATCTTATTTAACTGACGATAATCTATGCAAAGTCGCATGGTTCCATCCTTTTTCTTAACGAAGATGACAGGTGCCCCCCAGGGAGACACACTAGGTTGAATATACCTTTTATCAATAAATTCTTTTAGTTGAGACTTTAATTCATTAAGTTCAAGTATGTTCATTCAATAAGGGGCCTTTGAGCTAGGTACTGCAGTAGGTACCAGCTCAATGGTAAAATCCAATTCCCTTTTCGGAGGTAGTCCTGGAATTTCCTCCGAAAATACATCAACATATTCTCTTAAGACTGGTATGTCTTCCAATTTTAATTTATCTGTCTTATTTAGATTCTCCTCATCAATTATTGTTACTACATAAGATTTGCAACCCTTCTTAACAGCTCTCTTAAGCTGTAGAGCAGAAATCTGCCTTATAATTTTTCTAGGGATTCCTTTTACACTTACTGGTTTTCCATCACTGTTTAAACATGTAAAGGTTTTGTCGTAACAGTTTAGAATTACCCTATGTTGTTCTAACCAATCCATACCAATGAGTAAATCATAAGAACCAAGAGGCAATACATTAAGCTTTACAACAGTTTCAAAATGATCCATAACTACTGCACATTCTTTTACAAAACAAGTTACCTTCCTTTTAGCACCAGTGGCTAACTGAACTAACCAAGAATTCTCAAAATTTTCAACAAGTAACTTACATTTTTCTATCATTTTAGGTGCAATATAACTGAGACTAGCTCCTGGATCAATCAAAATAGTTATAGGGGTTTGATTTATCATACCTTCTACTTCCACCATGGAAGTATGATATTCTGCTTGTTGATTCTCCAAGGCTGCATTGATTTTGGGCATAGTCCTCGCTAATTCTC
Source organism: Pseudotsuga menziesii (assembly GCA_001517045.1). Lineage (NCBI taxonomy): Eukaryota > Viridiplantae > Streptophyta > Pinopsida > Pinales > Pinaceae > Pseudotsuga > Pseudotsuga menziesii. The sequence goes on from LPNX011010281.1 coordinate 239,961, forward strand.
CAACAATCATCTCCTCCTGTATGGTATGAATATTGCTGATAGTCTTTTTTCGATTAGGACAGACTGAAGCATAGTGTGGGCCATTACACTCCCAACACTTAATAGGTTCTTTGCGCTCAAAGTTCTTGGTATAATTACCATGGTTATTAGCAAATTCTTTACCCTTGGAATTATTCTGATTGTTTGGAGAATTATTCTTATTTCCTTGGAAATTCTTATTAGGATAATTTTTGGCCTTATTGTTCTTAAAATTTTTGTTGGGCACAAAATCTTTCTTCTTTTTTTCATATTGATTATTATTTTTCTTGGCCTTCCAATTGGCCATGCTTTCCTTCTTCCGATTCTGTTCAAAACAGAAGTTAGCTTTCCTTATAGCTTCTTCCAAAGTCTTTGGATTGTCATATTCAATCCTGTCCTTAATATGATAAGGTAGATAGCTAAGGAATCGCTGTACCTTTGGTTTCTCATCTACAAGGTATGACACATACCTAAGAAGGCTAAAAAATTTACTGTTTAGATCTTTCATTGTCATTGATCCTAACTTAAGCTCATAAAATTCTTTTGCTTTCTCTTCATAGTATTTCTCAGACATAAATTTATTTTTAAAGTATCTCTTGAAGTTACTCCAATTTACATTCTTCTATTTGATTCCCTTAACTCTCTTCAAATCCTGCCACCAAATGTCAGCCTTTCCTGAGAGATTGTAGATAGCTATTCTAGCCTTTAGTTGGTTAGAATAGTTATATATTTGGAAGTACTTCTTCATCCCAGATAACCAGGATTCTGCTTCCCCCCCCTTCTCAGTCTCTCCATTGAATGTTGGTGGTTTTATCTTTTTGAATTCCCCAGAAATTTCCTCATAAGGTTTGTGTTTCCTCTTTTTAGTGTAATGATTATCATCACTACTATCACTAGTAGAATGGAAATTTCATTGTTCACCAAACACCTCTAAAGACGAATTGCTTTCATTTTTAGTATGTTTCATCTTTTTAAATTTATGTTGATGAATTGTATCTTCTGATTCAGTTATTCTACCCCTACCCTCAGTTTGAAACCTTTCTGTTAGGATCTGATTCAACTCCTCCTGAGCCCTCAGAATCCTTTCATTTTCTCGTTTTACAAATTCCATTTCAGATTTCAGGTCTTTTACTGTTTGTAACAGTTCTAAAGAATTGGTGGTCAAATATTTTGGTATAGGATCTCTTGGTAAGTTTTCTGGTTCAGTAAATGGAGATTCCTCCTTTGCATATTCTTCCAGCCCTTCCATACATGTTTGTTAAACTTCAAAAACAATTTCTCTGTTGAATAACATTTAAAAAGAAATACATCAGCATAATAATTCAATTTACTGTTTCATAAAAGCTAGTTGGGATTCATCAAGGCCTAGTGTTTGAACCTTGTGCTCTGATACCACATGTCAAAACCCCAAATTTTCACAAAAAATTTAAATTTTGAGATAACATGAAATGCTGAATATGCGGTTTACTAACAGCTAATGGTTAGAAGAAAAAGAAACAGTCCAATGATTAGCATTACATATTTTCAAATTATGATAACTAAAGCAATTTCCTTTTCATAACATAATAAGGTTTACTTGCGCTTCTTTTTAATTCAGTTTACTGATGAGTCTTCTTTATTGCAAGTAGGTGAAATCTAACTTTGAATCCTGGGCTTACTTAGCATTTATGCTAACGCAGAAATATTACTGGTTCTTTACAGGTTTACAGGTATGATCGAACAAGTAAACTTTTTAAATTCATAAAGTATCAAGATGTGTATCTATTTACAATTAATAAGCTTAGTAAATAAGCTGATATGTTCCAAGCAACTTCCCTGAATTAAAGTAGTTTGTTTTCTCCAGTTTTTCTTGTAAGTCAGGTTCCAATAAAAGAGTTCCTTTCTTTATCATTCTTAACGACAGTAAAGATACTTACTGTGACTGTAAAACTGTAATCTTTGTTGCATAGTAAATTCTACTTTGTTATGCATATTCTGTAATGTTATACTTGCTGTACTATTGTATCGTAAACATTATCGCAATATTTACTTGAATATCTAGCTGTTTGATACTTTCATTTTTGTAGGGAAGTTTCCAGTCTGTAAAACTTCTTGTTATTATATGTGTAATTAGTGTAAAAACAATTGCGTTGTTTCACATTGACAACTGTTTGTCTTTTACTTCTTAAACCTAAGTCAATCCATGTTATTCCAATTGATTATGGACTTGAGTAAGATTATTACATATAATTTTCATTATTACTATAATGCTCTTCTTGTATTAAGTTACTGTCTATAACAACTTCAAAGGTAGATGTTTCTATAATGATCAACCTTCTATCCTATGCTAAGCACCCGTTATCTTGTATGAACATAAAATCATCCTACCAAATAAATAGACATGGTAAATTAATAGCAAATTTCAAATTGAGAAACATATATTGTCCCTTAAAGTCTATACTAAATTGAGCTATGTAAAAGAATTCATAAATGTGTTCTTTTACTATACTAGCCAACTTTATAGTTCATTACCATTTGATTCGTTGGTTTTAAAAGAGTTATAAACATGCATAAACTACTATGTTTATAAACATACAAGTCTATAGTTAGTTTAAAGGTTATAAACAGGTCTAAAACAAAGTTAAACTTGTAAAGAATCCATGGTTCCACTATTTACTATGCTATCCAATTTTATAAATTGTCACCACTCAAGTTGTTGGTTTTAAAAAGATTATAAACGTGCATACTTAACATTGAATTGCTAGCATACAAGCTTACTATAGTTTAAAAGATTCTATACGTGATTGTTTTCGGGATAAACCAAAGTTTAAGTGGTGACACGTTTTTGGTAGGTCAATGTTAACATAACGTTGTTACCCCAATGCCAATGATGAGCTATCAAACCATACGATAAGAAATATATATATATTCCGACGTGATAACAAAGGAATACGTTATAGTTTATGCATCATTTGTTAAAAATCATTTTGCAAATAATTGGATATTATTGGATTGCAGGAAAACTATTGAATTCGACCCATTGCATGGTTTGTAATATTGAGAACACATGGACTTCTCCTGGCCAAGTGTTGGAGATATATATACCCGATACAACCCTAACCCTTGTCATTCTCCTTCTGTAGTTTGCGTTGGCCTTCGAGCTGCTCTGCAAGCTTTTCATGGCGGTCGTGGGTTCTTTCCTGTTCCAGTTTGCTCTGAGTCTTGAGTGAATGTTACTGTTGTCATCGATGCTTAGTCTTAATGCCATTTCTTTGTAACTATGGGTTTTATCCTGCACGAGTTTGTTGGTTTCATTGCACTTGGCTTGCGTCCTGTCTATACTCCATTTTGCTCCTTCCATAGTTTGTCACTGCTATGCGAAGTTGAGAGTTTGCTTGCTGTTTGAAAGTGCTTTGATTTGGTCATAGGGTTTGGAAGACTAAGTGCACGCGTTGCTATTGGTGACAGTCTCTTCGTAAGATTGCTTGACATTGTTACACCAGGTAATTTATTATGTGTTGTTTTTATCATACATCATGTGTTTTTTACAAATAGGTACACAATATTTTTAAGAACTTCCAGTATTGACACCTTGTGATGAAATCTCCTTGCAAGGACTGGAGACTACATTCATTGATCATGAAGAAGAGTATACCAGCTGTCTTCGAAGGCCGTGGCTTTGAACGAGTAAGCGCTGTGGTCAATGTTTGGGTTATTGCCCTACTTGTATCAGGGTTTTCGATTGGAGAAACCCTGAGCTTGGAAGCTCTTCTAGTTTCGTCATTAGTTGTGCAGTCTCTTTTTAAAGGTTGTTATTGTTTTTAACAAGTCTTTAGAACCTCGCTAGTCGATGGGTAATCTCGGCCGTGAATTGGGTGTTGTATTTGGTTTAAATGTTCAGCCTTCTGGCTTGTTAATGTAAACAATAGTTTTGTTAAGATAGTTCTGTCTTCGAGCTCGGACTTGGTTTACAATATTACTATTTGATACTCTGTGTACTCAAGGTTTTTACCCTATTTGACTGTGAATGAAAACCATTATTGTTTAATGTATTTCATAAAATATTTTTGTTAATGTATTAATACTGTCACTCAGTCATGGATAGTTTATAAATTTTACTCGTTTGCTCAGAATACGAGCTAGGGTTTTCCTATAAGAAACCCTTGTTAAAATAAATCTTTCAATTTATTAATTTATAGGTTCTGTTACTTTGTTAAATTTGTTTTAACTAGTGTTACAGGTGTGTTGTGGAAATTTCCAGTTATAATATTACAATTGTCTTTTTATTTGTCCTTAAGGGACTGTAAACAATTTATAATAGTTTAGTTGTTTATTAATTAAATAATCCAAATAATCGGATTAGAGCTAAAATGTTTGTCATTTGTAAGTATAATATTTGTTTAGGGTTTCGACCCTGTAGTTTACTTTTACAGGTATATCCTGTTTGTAAATTTTTAAACAGTTCTTTTCATAAATAATCATTTATTTATATGTTAATTATTATCATATTCTATTTTTTTTATGTAATAAATTACAGATAGGGTTTATTAGAGTTCTTTGAAAAGATGTACATAAACTTTGTAACTTAGTTTGTTCTTTATAATTTAATTATTTTAATAACACCCTAGTTGGGTTTGAATATTCATAGACTTAGTTAGTTGATATTATTAGTACATAAACTAAGTATTTATAGTTTAATTCTTTATTTAGCAGAATATAATAAAGTGGTTTGACTGGGTTATTTCTACTGCATTTGCAAAAAGTTATTAAATCAACACAAGGAAATGTGCATATATATATATATATCATGACACAGTTTCACCTCCAGCATATTTAACTTAAAACAAAAAGAAGAATAAGCTACTGTATGTAACCACAATATCTTAACTACTAATGTATTTTCTTATCATAATAATTCTTTCACCTGTACTAGTTTACTGCTATTTCTCTTCCAGTACATTTACATAAATAAACTTGTAAAACAATAACATAGATAACTAGATTATTGTTCTTTCTTGATAATAATCTACATTCTGAAATAAACTATTCTGCTATTATGTAATGCAGAACCACATCTATTCAGTTCAGTCTCTTATCATTTTCTTCATCTACTTAAATACTCTGTCTGTGCTGGAGTACAGTATGGTCCTTCTAGACGTTGAAAAACACAGATTAGAATTATTTTTCATCTATTCAGATTCAATCCTTCACTAATTCAAAAGATTACTAACTCTAACATTTTACAACTAGATATTTAACATTCATTTAGCAGTCAGATTCACATTTAACCATCTAACACAGTAAAACAAAAGATTGTAGAACCTGATTAGGATGGACAACAATAGCGTTAGGAGGCAGTTCCTCCCTACCAACTCCTGGAGAGCGCCTAAACAATGCTTCGTCAGGACCCCTGAGCCTGTTCCTGGTCTTCTTGGCTGGGAACTGGTGGAGCAAGCAAACAATAGACTAGTCCAATGACTCAATAATCACTCTGCACTCAGCAGTAAGATGCTTAAGCTGAAAAGCTGCACTAGATCACTTATCAATTAACCCCTCATACTCTTTCCACAAATTCCCTTGCCATTGAATTTCTCTGAAGTACATTCACTTGAATGATCACTTCCCTAGAATGAGTAGCCTTAGCTCTCTTCAATGGGAATTTTTATAAATATTGCCTAGGTCTTTTGGGTCAGTTGTCATTAATTGAGCCACTTTCTATGATCCCACTTTCTTGGGGGATCATGACCCCAAATGTAGGGAGGTTTCCACCTGCAATAGTTGGAAGTGGTTTGAGGATTCTGCCACATGTATGTTTGCTCTCCACCCAGTCTCCTCCACTAATTTGACCAGTAAACGCTCTTTTAACAGCTCTCCTAAGCTTTTGTCTCCACCTTTATTTATTTATAATAAAAATATTCAAAATTACATTAAATATCCTTGATTCTACTGAGTCATCAATTACAACTTAGCATAAAATTTAACATATTGTCCTTAAATAAAATCAAATAAGATAATATTGGTTTTGGAAAATTGGGGCATGTGACATCCACAGTCTTCATCTTCAATTCTTCATGTGCTTTCTTCAATGCTTCTATTTCCTGCACTGTGTTCGCCATCAACTTTTCCTTTGCATGACACAATTCCTCTACCTCTTTTCGCATCGCTTCCTCTTCCTCTTGCAACAACAAGTACTGGTCACTGATATCCTTCTATGTATCGGCCAACTATTGGTTGGAAACTTGCTACATTTATACTAAAGTTTGGGTAGACAACTTGTTGATATCCACTGCAACGCTCTGCAACTGCTGCAGTGAGGAATTCAAATCCTCTTGTCTAGCATCAATCACAGTCAGGGGAATTTGAACATTCTTGGGCTTAGTGCTAATTGACACATATTCCTGCACAGTTGCACTCTCTGGTGCTCGTTTCAAAACAACATCATGTACAGAGTCCAAACTAGATCTTACCTCCATGAATCCCTCCTACGTAGACTTCTTAATTTCCTTGGTGGCTGCATTGGTTGCGTCATTGACATATTTGATGAGCCGTTGTAGCTACACCTCCATTGCTGAGATTGTTCTGCTGCTCTCATCCTGATCAATTCTCCTCTTAGTCCTAATCTCCTTAAGAATGCATTGTTCCTCTGGGTCAGTGGGAGTCTTTGTCGATGATTCACCATTGGAGTCATGGTGACTCTGCTGGTCAGCTCTTCATAATGGATAGTCAGGTGCATTTGTTGGTGGTCCTGCTGATACTTCATCAATGCTAATCGGATCCTGCCATACTTCAGGCCAGTCATCAATCATCACATCCAATTCCTCATCCGTCACCTTGTAAGACATGGGTAACCATTATTTATCTGGGTCACGTCGAGCTTGCACATGAATGGTGTGCGGTCCTATGGCGAACCGAGCGATCCTCTGATATTTGGCTGTGACCTCATTGGACAATGGGGGAACTTTGACAAATGCTTCCTGCAACGATTCCTAGTAGACCCAAATTTGGATCACATAATCCTTTTGCCTAGTAGTTTCCTTGACCCACCACAGATTTTGATATCGTGCGCCTTTTCACACCTTAACTGCTTCAACCTCTATCCATTGGTAATCCACTGGCTCCATCCAAGCCACTAATGTGATTAGTATCAATATCCAACTATATGTGAAAGGATACTCTCCAGCTTGAACTGCTATTGCATCCTCTATCAATTGGCTCAAAAATAAGAGTTCCCAGTTCATTTGCACCCCTTCTGCGCATTGTTTTGCACATGTAATCACCCTTGAAGTGCATTGGATGGGGAGATTCTTGTGGACAATCTTGCTTTCCAAGATCCTAGTGCCAATACATACCACGTGGTCATTGATGCTATCAATGCGATACGCCTTGCCATCATACTGCAAGTCATACTTAATCTTCAACAATGCATCAAGCCGCTTATCATTATCCCTACCTTTGAAATATTGCGATGAGCCTAGCCCATCCCTTGGGAACCCAGTGATATCCAATATCAAATCCACCGTGATTGTGACTGGTGTGTCTAACCACAACATCCCTCCATGAAAGCAAGCTAAGAGTTTCTTGACACATGCATTTTCATCATTCAGCCACCCAAAGTGCGGCATGTTGATGAGTCCTAGCAAGCCAGCTTTATCCAACCCCTTCACCCATTCCTGCAGGATACACACTATGGGCCCTCCTGCGACTGAGGGAAAAGACTCATAAGGCTCATTTTATACATCCTGTAATTCCAACCGGTCATGGTCATCATACTTCATCTTCACCAATGCTGGTACAATATATGTGTTGCACGCCATCCCTTTCGACAACGGTGGCATCTTTGGTTGATACTTTTGATTTTTAGTTAGCCGTCGAGGCTGTGCACTAGGTTGGGTGGGAACGATGTAGCCCGGGATGTCCTTAATGGAGACCCCGGTTCGAACCGCTGACTCTATAGAAGTAGAGATAGATGGCCATGTATGTGCGGCTGCATCTTCTTCCACCCTTACTAATGTTCTTGTCTACCTCTTCATCAACACCGAAGAGCTAGGCTTCTGCACTTGCCTCTTATTCTTCGGGATCGACGACGATCTAAACAACATACTGGAAACTTCCTCGACAATGGTGACTGGTCTGAGTGGCGAGTCCCTCTCACTCAAAATATATACTATGTCTGGGGTGCTTTTCATGCTGCAACAATTCCCCACAAGGTTCTAGTCATCACAAACCCTCTTCTTTACTCTGTAACTCTCGCAATTCACTCGGTAGCTCTGGAACTTAATTTAGCTTCAACAATCCTTGCAACTCAACTTAGCACAATGGTGCTTTCAACCCTTGTCAAGCACCTTCTTATAACATCTAATTTATCTTTCCTTATCATTACCAAATCAACCATGGCCATCATGACCAAATCATGCATTAACTGCCCAAATTTTTCGTTGATCCTGTCAACCCAACGGTCGAATCTGCCATTAATACGCATCGCTTCAACAAGCGCCACTGGTTAATTGCTTTAACTGTTCTACATTTATTGCTGATTTGACTATGTCATGACCCTATAACTGTTGTGATAGATCTTCCTAATTGCGCTACTGACTCCCCTACTTGCACACCCACTTTCTCTTGGTGCTCCCTTCTTCTGGATATATATCCTCCCCCCTTTTTTTTCATTATGCTGTGCCTCAAGCACTATGCAATTCTGACCCTATCCTATAGGGCTTCAGTCAGCTACCATTCAGTAATTTTTCCAGTACCGCTCCATCTAATTGCTGCAGTTGAACTACCCCCCAGAAGTAATGGAATCAACAAGATATGGACGAACCGAGTGCATCTGTAACTTACCTGGATGCTTCATGAACTTGCTGTAATATAGCAGCACCAAATCTCCTTGCTGAAACTCTTTTTTCTTTATGTGGAAATCATGCCAAGCCTTCTGTCGATCCTTCTCGACGCACTGATGGAAACCTACGATAAAGCGGTCCTCTTCAAGTTGTATCAACTGCGACACACACTCCTCTAGCGCTGCTTCATCATCCATGCTCGTTGCAGGTGCAATGCACAGACTGGGAATAATGTACTCCATAGGCATGACTGCCTCTTTCCCATATACCAATTTGAACGGTGTCTGTCCCGTTAATTTCTTGCAAGTGGTGTGATATGCCCACAATACTACTGGAATTTTCAAATCCTAGTCATCTCGGTTAGCGTTACATACCTTTGTAAGTGCATGATCTAAGATATTGTTGAACGCTTCTGCAGTTCCATTCACCTACGGATGATATGGGGTACTTCTTATGTTGTATCTGCAACTCCTTGGTCAGCGCTCTTACTCTGCAGTTGATGAAGTGACTACCCTGTTCACTCATCAGTGTTCTTGGGAATCCAAACCATGTCACAATATTATCAAATAGGAACCTTGCAGCTGTCGCAGCAGTGAAATCCATGATTGGTGTAGCCTCCACCCACTTCGTCAGATAGTTTATTGCTGTGATTATATACCGTGCACCAGTTCTCTTCCCAAGTGGATTGATTGGACCCACAAAATCCATGACCAGTTTATCAAAAGGTTGCAAGGTTACTTGCAGTACTAGCTGCATCTCATCACGTCGTGACAATTTTCTAGTGCATTGACATACATCGTAGCTCTGCCCATAATTTGTCGCATCATTATGTAAAGTGGGCCACTAGATCCATGCGCGAAGCACCTTCCTTGCAGTAGAGAGACTGCCATACTGTCCCCCAGCGACTCTTGCATGTGTTTCTGCCAAAATATGCCCTTGTTCATGTGGTAGGACACAATGCCACAAAATTTCATCTGGTTGAAGCTTATATAGGTGTCCAACAATCAACTAGAAATCAACAACTTTAACGACCAACTACTTCTTTTGACTTGTTGAAAATTCCTCTTGTGTGATTCCTGTTGCCAAAAATTGGATTATGTGAGCATAGTAGTCATCTACCATGTTGACTCTGAACAAATTTGCATCGTACAATCCTTCTTCAATATTGGTGGGCTCCTCACTTGTCTCAATTCGGGACAAATGATCAGGGACAACATTCAAGCAACCCGGCTTCACAATTATTTCAAAATCAAACTCTTGAAAGAGAAGTATCCATCGACATATCTTCCCCCACAACACATGCTTATTGACTAGGTAATTAAAAGCATAATGTTCGGTAAACATCTTGAAATGACCACCTAAAAGGTAATTCCTGAATTTTTGCAGCGCATTTACCATCACTAGACCTTCTCTCTCTGTGGTTGTATAGTTTTTCTCAGCAAATGACAACTTCCAACTAGTGACAATGATTGGGTGATCAAGATCTCCTTCACCTGGCAGCACGAGCACCACACTCAGCGCAACAGATGATGCATACACATGGACATGAAACTCCTTATTCCAATCTAGTAACACAAGTATTGGTGCCGAAGCCATATTGGCCTTCAGTGTGTCGAAGCTTCCTTGACATTCTGGACTCCATACAAAGGCAATATCTTTCTTCAACAATTTCTCCATAGGGGCAGTAATCGTAGCATACCCTCAGATGAATTTGTGATAATACCTAGTGTGCCCCAATGTTGCTCTAAGCATCTTGACAATAGTAGGTGGTGGCAGGCTCAAGATTAGTGCAAACTTCGTAGGGTTAACCAACAACCCTTGCTTGCAAACAATGTGACCCAAAAATATCCCAAATGGTGCGCAGAAGATATACTTCTTGGATTTCAACGTGATCTGATACTATCAACATCTCTCCAACATCAATCATAGGTTTTCCAGATGATCCCTCATCAGACCGTACACTGCCCAATTGTCCATGTAAACTTGAAGGAAATTCTGAATAAAATATTTGAATGCAGCGACAACAACTCGAGAGAATATCGTAGGTGCATTCATCAACCCAAAAGGCATCACTATGTACTGGAAGCAGCCCCATTCAGTGACAAGTGTCATTTTATATCAATCTTCTTTTGCAATTCTTATCTGGTGATAACCAAAAAAACCATCTGTAAAAGAGTACATCTCTTGACTGCCTACTCCTCCGAGTACGTCATCTGTGAATGGTGTCAGAAACAAATCATGCATCATTCAGTTTTCTTAGGTCGACACAGATTCAAACTTCACTGGTTTTCTTGTCTTGGAACACCATAGGACTGATCCATTCCGATTCTTCCACTGGATCAATGATTTTAGCATCCAACATCTAGTCAAGCTCAACCTTGACTCTTTCTTTGTATCACAGATTCAGGTGATACAAACTCTGTCTTACTGGTTTTGCATATGGCTTTAGTGGGATTTTCATCTCCCCTAAATCACCTAGTATTCCCTTCATTTTCGAGAACTTTGTCGAAAATAGATCTTGAAATTCATGCAAGAGATCCATGATCTTTGCCTTGGTCTCTTCATCCCAATAACCCCCAACACTGGAAAATTTTGGGTTTTCTTCATCCCAATGTTAACTTTTCTAATCTTCAGCAGATGATTCATGGGATCAGTCGATATATCTAGTGCTGTGACATCCCTACTCCCTTCTATTACCGGAATATTGATATTCCATAGCTCATCGTTATCCTTAGGTTTTCTAGACACATTGTAACATTCCATCATCGACTGCATGTGGCAATGCACATGTGGATCCACTGGATATACAACTGGCACTACTTTTAATACCACATCCCGGATGATCTGAAGTGCATTGCGTATATCCAGATTGGAATACGTGAAACTAAAGGTATGAGCAAAGAAAATCGTCAGATCCTCCCAAGTGGTTATTTCTTTGTGCAACTCCACTGATATATACCACGACCTTGGCATTTCATCCAAGGTGTGAATAAAGGCATGGAACCATTCATTCTTTGGTCGCGATGCCCAAAAATTCTCAGCATTCCATAAGGTGACCGCTGGGGTCATTCCGCCCATCATACTTCCCAGTGTGATATACTTCTGTGTTGCCAAAGTGAATTGTCATCAACCATCGACACTGCACCCATAAACTAATCGTCTTATTATGAGTCACCCACCAACGTGCTAGAGTAGCTTTAAGTGCTTCATCTAGCACCAGTAATCACTGTGGTTCTGATACTTTCTCTTCAAAATCTATCAAGAATGCAGACAACTCAGGAAGTCCCTCATATATTGGTAATTCAAAAATTTCAGTCATGAAATGGCTCAACAACTGTGTGATTAGACCACACTTTTTGAATGACGCCTCATGCATGAAATTTTGCTAGTTCTCTAACACATCGTCAGAATCAGAAGATGCAGAACTAGTGCCGTGCCAACCAAGTTCTTCGTCAGAAGTTGGGTCAATGTAATCTTCAAAAATGTTGTAAGCATGATCCCATACCTTGACAACTTCATCTTTCACCAGTTCAATATATCTCTGTCCTTCATTTGGATCCATAGGAGCGATAACTCTGATATCTTGATTCTCAAATGTCATCATCCGCTTCTTGAAATTAATTACTGGCATACTATCGTTGGCCCATCCAATCCCAAACAACATGAGATAGGAACCTCCACCATCAACAACTTCAATCACTTCAAAATCGACATAGGTATTCATACCTTCAACATCGCCAACCAGGTTCAACACACGCCCGATTGTTTGTACTTTATCCCGATTAGCCAATTGCAACTGCATAAGGGACCAACCCAACGTTGATCTCCCCATTTTCTGCCAAGTCTATTTTGTCAGAATATTCATGTATGAGCCTAGGTCCATAATGACTGAATCTAGTTCATAGTCCCCAATTTGAATGTTCATGTGCATCTCTTTTTTGTCTTTTTCTTGTGTAAAGAGTTCACCATGGAGTCCTTCTGCTCCTTACCCGGGTGGTGCAACAAATTCTCAATATCGGTAGATCATCGGGATCTCTTTCCAGTGACAAGAAACTCTCAAAGAAGTGCTTCAAGGTACCATGTTTCCACGATGGTCTTGCCTTCAATGAAGAATCAAAAGTAGAGGGCATTTCATAAATATGTGACTTACTAGGATTTGTTATGATCACATCTAGAGCTTCAAAGAATGTATCTTTTTTTAGTTGTGATATCAAACAATGCCTTCTTATTCCCAGCCAATCGAACCTGCAGGAAGGGCCCATCCTCTCTAGTCATCGCACCTCCATGGGTGACGATGGCAATGTCGACATCCTTTGTTTTGGGCTCGACTGAGATTGTCACAACTGTCGATCCTTGATTCTGGTTTGTCGAAAGATTTTGGTTCATTGGTGGATTCTGATTTATTGGCGAGTTCATTGGTTGATTTATAGTCAGAGTCTGAAGTGGAACTTGATTCTAAGCCTGGTTCTGTATCTGATTCTGGTTTTGAGTTTGCAATTGGTTCGAATTCTGTAATTGAGGAACGTTCCCTTCCAGCCATCTTGCGATTAGTTGTAGGCAGTTCTCAATAGTATGATCAATTGCGGTGCAGTATGTGTTATAGCTGATTTTACCACACATGGTTAATCACATGTTGATGGCCTTCCCTGTCCCTATGCAGACTCTTTATACCCCATGGAATTATATTATCCTTTGATGCTCCAAGATCATCCCTAAAAAACCCCTATTTATTGTTGTATGCAACTTTTAATCCCATACTCACATGTACAATCGACTTTTGACCTCAAACCTGTGTACATGGGGATGTGTGCATAAGTCCAAATATTTTTGGAGTTTTCCTCATAGGAGTCTAAATAACTTGACTCTTGTCCTTCCAAATGCCTTGAGAACACTCAGAGTCGACCCTCCATTACCCTTTTGGAGTGCTATATAAGGAACCCCTTGGATACATTGAAGGAGATGAATTAAAAAGCAACGAAACTATAGTCCATTGTTGCCATAGTTTTCTTGTACTTGAGTCTACATCCATTTTTCCCTTTGGAGCTTTTTTTCTTCTTCCCAATATTTATTTTTCTTGTGAGCTTGCTATCAAGAGATGGAGGATTGAGGTGGTGGAAGCCTAGGTGGAGGACTCGGTTTCTGCGGTTCGTAGACGTGTCGATAGAGGTTGTCACTATTGTAATATTTGATTTTAATAATGGAAATATCTTTTCCTGTCCAATTATGTGCAATTGAATATGAATATTGAACCCGTGGATGTGTTTAATTGTTTATGCATTATTGAATATATATGCTAGAGTAGGTCTAACACACTATTATATATAATGCTTGTATTGTTTACTGTTGTTGAGAGTGAATTGCTAATACAAGCTCGAGTTGGAAAGCTCAATGGGGATATACTTCAACTGTCCAGAACAAGGTACGATTCAGTATCCCTTAGTGTTAGATGTTTGGTTTCTCTTGCATATTGGGAAAGATTGATTTCTAGTGTCAAAGCTGTTTGTTGTGGTACACCCCAAGCCATAGGAATTTTCTCTCCGTAACAGAATTGGCAACCATACTGGGGAGGTTCCTAGTTGTTTCTCTTTGGGGGTTTTTGGTATTCAATGAACTTGAATTGCTCTTGATTTCTTTGTTTCTGTGTCGGGTCTGGGGGCATGTATTCCTAGTAGGGTCCTGAAGAATTAAATTTTGTCTTAGCTTGTTTGTCTACCATATTTTTCTTCCTTTTTCTTCCTGTACGTGGGTTTTGCATTCACAATCGCATATGTACGCTCTTTTACTGAGAACAATCCCACATGCTTTTATTTTGAGCCTTTGTTGGAGGATTAAATATTGCTGGGTGATTTTTGATGATTGTTGAGTCTTCTTGGATGCTTCTGGAGTCTGTATACACCCTCTATTTTCGACCAGAGACTACTTTTAGTTTTTTTTTTAAAGTTTTGTTCTTGTCATCCATTTATCCATTTTTTGTTTTGAGATTAGGTCTCTTTTACCTTGGTGCCTTGCTTGGATGCTGTTTGTGAGTGGTTGCATGGTCTGGGGGTTGTAGAGTCATTTATTTGCTTTCATATCTCATTTATTACAAAAAATACAAAAATATTTTTGTTTTTGCATAGTTATGTATCTCTTGCATTTTGCATTGGCATGGTACTTGCATTAGGTTTGCTTACTATTATTATAGTTATATTTTCATATAGGAATGACTGCATTTACATTTGAAGGAAAAATCTTGCACTTCATGTAGTGGCATACCCTGTTCTTCATTCTACACATTGCACTTGTCATTGCTTGTTAGGTGTGCATATTTACTTCACTGTTGAGTCATAACTTCATTAGTTGCATGACCATTCTACCCTTTTGAGTAATCATAACCAACTAAAATCAACGCTTAATAAAATGAATTACACTCTTTTCTTTTCTAGGGTGCATCAACAAGAATAGCTTTTAGGGTCTTGGAATAGTTCATTGTGAGTCAATTCTCCAAGACCACTAAACAAAACAAGTAGGTGTTTGTCCAGGTGAGAGTGTGAAACCCTTGATATAATTAGTGTTTCTCAGGATGCTCCTCTAACACGGGAGTTAAGCACGAGGTAGTGCACACGATTGTGATTGGGATGACCCCTGGTCACTTTCTGTGAGAACCAAAGTTATTTCCAGCATTGTATTTGTATTTGGGGGCCTTTGAGGTATTGATTGGTGCACCCTTGGGGTACTAGTTGTGCTTTCAGGCCTTGGGATTTGCTACCCTACCCATACGATCGATCCCACCTGCGACTGTCTGCTTGAGCATTGGTTATATTGAGGTGACCTTAGTTTCCTTACCTAGGTTATCGAGGGGGTGTTTACAGAGGTTATTCTACAGGTGTCCTGGCTAGGTAGGGGTCGGAAAACACAGTCGCTATATGTGTTGAAGATGAGGGCCACTATAATTGGTTACGAACCTCCGCTTGTTGTGTATGGGAGTCTCAAGCCTCTCCTAGGCGAGACATACCTACTTCATTCGGGAGCTCACTTATCCTACCCTTGGTTTTCTTGTGATTTGGCTTTAGATTTTCTTAGGTGTATGCTTTATGAATGCTAGATTGCTTAGGGTTGCATAGCTAGATTAATTATTTTCTTTTTATTGAGTCATTGTGGATTCAGGTGCGGCACCTCGCCGTTCTCTTCGTTTAGAAGGACTTCTGCCTTCCACATCTCCTCCTCCTTTGGGAGAGAGAATCAAACAATTTGGGCAAACTCATTCTCACTTTCATTCATACACTATGGGTGATCACAAGCATGAGATTCTGAATATGCCTGATTTTTCTCGTCATGTATGGGAAGATGAACCTCCTAGAACATACGAGACTCCGATAGGGTCTGTTTGTCATTCGGATGGACCATCACAAGAATATTTTTCATGATTCACAAAACCCACACACCCTAATCACCAGTATTTCCTTCCAGGTGATGAGACTCACCATGCATCTACTAACACTAGCACTATTAGGTATGGCATGCCTGATATTCCCGAGACCGGTCCAACACCTCATGATGGATTGGGTGTTGACCCTAGTGCTGCTCCCGGGAGAACTTCCATTACTTTCAAGGTGGAGAGGTTTGGTAGCTTTAGTCACATTACACCTTCCATCCCTTTAGTGGAGGTTCCTTCACACACACATCCTAGGCCTAGCACTAGTGTTCCTATTCGAGGAATAGAACCTAGACATGTGAATATTGGGGCCACGAATTATATTCCTTCACATATTCCATCGTCTTCTGCACCAATCCCTTCAAATTATTTTTTAACCACACATAATACTCCTAACTCTAGTGGTCCTTATGGCCAGATTTCTACTACTATCCATGTCCATCCTACTTCTGCTAGCTCCGTAGTGTCACAGGGCCATGTGCCTCCTTCTGTGTCAGCAGGACATGTATCTTCCCATGGACCATCTCATGGACCTTCCTGTGGATCATCCCATGGTCTAGTTTATGGAAAATCTTATGGACCTTATTACATACCATCTTACAAACAAACCTATACACCCTATGGGTCCGAGTATCAACCTGTGTATCAGTCACCTAATTATGGCTTTGTAGCACCCCAGTCTTAAGGTACTCCACATCACAATCCTTACATGCAACCCTATATGGGTCAAATGGGAGGAGTTTATTATCCCATTGGCCAAGGCCATGGTGTATATAGTAGTCATCCTTATGCGAACCAGTCATATCAGGGAGCATGGAACCAACCGGCTCAACCTAGGATCCCTTTTCTTGCAACTTTGAATCTACCCAATCTGTCGATATTGACGAACGATCTCGTATCTCATGACCCAACATGGCCAGTAGTTCCTACCAAGATTCCTTCAGACATTCCAAATTTTGAGGGTAAGGTTGGTGAAGATCCTGGTGAGCACGTTACGACCTTCCATCTTTGGTGCTCTTCAAATTCTTTGAATGATGATTCTGTCCGTTTGAGAATGTTTCAACACACCCTCATGGGTCTTGCCATGAAATGGTATATAGAGTTACCGGGGGGGACATATTATTCGTTTCATGACCTTGCTATGAATTTTCTTAACCAATTCTAGCTACCTATGCGTTACGACACCGGTACCAAACTCTTGTCGACATTTTGGCAAGACAAAGCCACCCATATTTCGGATCATATTCAAGAGTGGCATAGATGGAAGAGGATGATTAAAGCCTTTATACCACTAGTGTTTCTTCTATAGTGGTTCCTCAAGTCGTTGTTACCCTATATTGTGAAGGATTTTTCCACATCGGGAGTGCAAAAAGAGGACCAAGCTATTTTTAGGGCCCAATAGTTGAACTTGATTTATGCTCAGTCTGGGCTCCTTTTTGAGATCATACCTAATGATCTGTGTTCCAATTTTGACCCCAAGTTCAAACTCGGGCCACATGCCTATGGTATTGTTGGCTCTACAAGTACCAAACCTGCATATTTGGTTAAGAAACAAGTGATCCAGTTATCTCTTAACCAATCTGCGTCAAGGAAAGCTACGGCTTCACCTCTTCCTACCTAGTCGATGGATGTACTTTATGTGCAATCGTTGAACCTGAAAGGTAATCAACAACCTGGAAGGAATAAAAAGAAATGAAAAAATAATAAGAAGGGTGGGATTAATAATAATAGTGGGGATAATGACAAGAAAAATAAAATAAATAATGCCGTGGGGGACAAGAAGTCTAAGCGGAAGGTTAAGTTTCCTTTCAAGTTGTGTAGGGATGACCACTTCACTCACTTGTGCCCTCGTATGGAATATGCCTCGAAGTTCATAGCATAGGGCCCAGCTGTGTTTACTAATCCTTTACCAAATAATGAAAATATGAACTCAAGGACCATTGATCCTGGTAGTGCATCTAGTGGAACTCAAAACCTGCAGGATGCCGCTAGTGGTCACGATTGCATCAACATGGTGACATCTACTAGTGTTTTGACACGTGTGAAAGACTGTGGTTCATCACAACCAGACCTTGGGAAAGAACCATCTCCACCTGAGAGCTCTTTGCAAATTGAAAAGCCTACGGATAAAACTGAATATCCTCCTTGCATTCCTAAGGGAGTCTTGAAGTGCTTGAGACACAATCCTAATGCTTGATCCGCCCAAAAATATTCAATTATCGAGGATTTGGGCAAGACTCCTTATGCGACGTCTGCATTAGAAGTACTTCAGACTTGTCCTTCGTAGAGAAAGGCCTTGTTGTTTGCTCTTGGGGTGGGTGATTATAGCTCTCCTTCTGTGATCAAATTTGAAACTCATGGAATCTAGCCTCGCTTGCGTTACTATGTGTCTCTTCTGATTCACGTAGAGTGTTTGAATAACACCACCATGAGCACTATGATTGATGAAGGCGTTGTCGCTTCATTGATGTATTTGGCTTGTTGGAAGGGCTTAGGTTCTCCCACTTTGTCTAAATATGCTAACATGTTGATGAATTTTGATGGAATATCATTTTGGCTGGATGGTATACTTCCTTCCCTAGAGGTCTAGTTGGGGGGGAAGACTATTGCAATTGAGGTCGAGGTGGTTGATGCGCCCCTTGACTACAATATTTTTTTGGGTAGGAATTGGATGTACAATAAGAAAGTTGTATCCTCTTCCCTATTTCGAGTGGTTTGTTTTCCTTTGAATGGGAAGATCGTTACTATTAATAAAAAATATTTCCAGAATCCGAGTGTGAAAGCATCATTGGGAGCTTCTATCCTGATTATTGATAATTCTCAGTCGACAACTGAGAATGTGGGTGTGGGTATGTATCCTTCTCTCATGGGAACCTTTAGTTGTCCTGCGCCCGTTCTTATGATTGGGTCTAGTGTTGGTAGGGATTCGACCTCGTTGAATTCGGTCACATTTCGCACCTCTCATATGGAGGATCCTTGGATTCTTCCTTCACCAAGTACTTCGAGTGATAATTATATACCTGTAGAGACTGACGTGTCATTTCCTGCAACATTGGTGGCATATCAAGTGAATCTTGATCATGTTGTAGAGCCTAGTCCTTCCTCTTCATGGATGGAAGTGGAGGACCCTTATGTGCTTCCTTCTTGGGCATTAGAGTCATCTCACTCTCAAGACTTCCTTGATGATGTTTTTTTGTTTGATGAAGCTATTCTTGAGGCTATGTATGGGATAGAACAACCTTGGGGAGAGTTGCACCATAGATCATATTTCCTCCCTAAGCTTGATCGTTTAGAGTGTGATGACTTTAGGGCAATTCTAAGTGAGAACGTTGGTATCCCTATGGTCCCATTAAGATATCCTAGTCATATTGCTGAAGGGAACATGGCTAGCATGTCACCAACGATTTCTATCAACATTTCTCGTGATCATGGTAAGGTTGAGAACGTTTACATTGGGGCGGATTGTTCCCCCGATGAGATTAAAGAGTATACTGATATTTTTAAAGAGTTTCATGATGTTTTTTCTTGGTCATATGAGGAAATGCTGGCAATAGACCCTCGCATCGTCGAACACAAAATAAAAACCTATCCAGATGCAAAACCAGTTCGACAACATTTGTGTGTTGTGAATCCTAGGAATGCGCTTTCTATTAAAGCAGAGATAGAAAAACTGCTCAAAGCTGGTTTTATCTATCCCATTCCCTTGACGGAGTGGGTTTCAAATACCGTTCTGGTGGATAAGAAGCAGGGAACGATCCAAATATGCACTAATTTCTGTGATTTAAATTGAGCCCGTCCTAAAAATAATTTCCCTACACCATTTATTGATCAAATTCTGGATGAGTATGCGGGAAGTGAGGTTTTTTCTTTTATGGATGGCTTTTCTGGATATAATCAGATACAAATTAAATCTGAGGACCAACATAAGACTACATTTAATTTTCCTTGGAGAACTTTTGCATATCGAAAGATGCCCTTCGGCCTTAAAAACACCAGAGCTACGTTTCAACAAGCCATGACCTTTGCCTTCCATAATCTCAAAAATATTATTGACATGTATTTGGATGATCTAGCTGCTCACTCTCGTTTGAGGGTGCTCCATCCTTATCATTTGTGATTAGTTTTCGAAATATGTTGTCATTATCAAATTCGATTAAATCCTCACAAGTGCATCTTTTGTGTGAAATTTGGTCGTTTACTAGGATTCATCGTTTCTAAGGAGGGTATTAGAGTAGATCCCTTGAAGGTTGAGGCAATACTTCAATTGTCTCCCCCTCGTAACATTCAACATCTTCAATGTTTACAAGGTATGGCAAACTTATTGCGAAGGTTCGTAGTCAATTTTTCCAATTTGACTAAATGCTTCATGAATTTGTTGAAGAAAGACACCCTTTTTTACTGGGATGAGTGAGCCTAGGAGTCTTTCAATGCTCTTAAGAAAGCCTTGGCATCGATCCCCGTGCTTAGTCCACTAGACTATAGCCGTGACTTTGTGATTTATGTGGTCACGTCTCAGGAGAAGGTTGGTATGGTTTTGGTTCAAGAGGATGAGGAGCTCCATGAGCATGTCATATACTATCTTAGATGAAATCTTATTGATGCAGAACTTTGTTATACCCATATTGAGAAGCTAGCCTTAGCCACTGTCCATGCGGTTCAGAGTTTGAGGCATTACATCCTCCTTCGCCAAACTTTGGTCATAGCTCACATTAATCTATTTCAATTCGTCCTCACCAAAAGGATGATTGGGGGAAAGTATAATAAATGGATTGTGATATTGCAAGAGTTTGATCTCGAGTTAGTTTCAGCAAAATCGAAAAAATCATTAATCTTTGTTGAACTCATATCAGGTTTTCCAAATTTGGATGAAGAAGAGGTTCATGAGGATTCTCTTATTGATGAGTATATATTTCTCATCTCAACCATGGACCCTTGGTATGGAGATATTATTGTTTATTTGCAAACATTGAAGGTTCCTACTCACCTCTCGCAAGATGAGTGGTGACGAATTCATCATGTAGCGAAGAACTACCTCATAGTGGATGGTAATTTGTACCGCCTTGGGGTTGATTCCATTTTACGTCATTTCTTAACTCATGAGGAGGCTGAGGTCATTCTTAATGATTACCATGGAGGGGTGTGTGGTGGTCATTTATCTGGGCTTTCTACAACCCAAAATTTTTGAGAGCAGGTTATTTTTGGCCGTCTATCTTTAAAGTTTACGTTAATGCGGTCAAGAGGTGCCACCCTTACCAGGTGTTTGCATGTAATATGCGTTCTCGTCCGACCCTTTTGCATCCTCTTGTCACCACTGGTCCCTTCACCAAGTGGGGGGTCGATTTTATGGATTGTAACCCAGCTTCATATGGGGAGCACCATTGTCACATGCCCCAATTTGAAAAAAAAATTAATGTCATTGAAGAACATTATGTTATATTTTATGATAAAATTTGTAATTGATGACCAAGTGGGGTCAAGGATAATTAATGTATTGCAGAATATTTTATTAATAAATAAATAAATGATGAGACAACAGCTTAGGGAAGCTATTAAATGAGTGTTATCTGGTTACTTGGTGGAGAAGACTGGGTGGAGAGTATACTAACAAGTGGCAGCATCCTCAAACTACTTCTAACTATTGTAGGTGGCAACTTCCATATAATTGTGGTCATGATTCCCCAAGAAAGTGGAATAGGATCAGGTGGTTCATTAAGTAAAAAATTGACCGAGAAGACTTAGGCATTGATATAAAAATTCCCATTGAAGATAGTTGAGGCTGCTCATTCTAGAATTGTGATCATTCTGAGTGAATGAAGTGCACATGAGAAATTCAATGGAGGGGACTTGTTGAAGTGAGTTTGAAGGGTTAACTGCTGAAGATTGAACTTGTGCAACTACTCTAGGCTGAAGTTCTTACTGTTGTGAGCAGGGCTGAATTACTGCTGTATATCTAGTCAAGTGATATAGGATCTCAAGGTTACATCCTTCACCCAGTACTCTACCAGGAGGACCAGGAAACAGGCTCGGGGGTCCTGAGAAAGTGTAGACTAAGCTTTCTCTAGGAGTTGGTTGGGAGGAGCAACCTCCTTAAGCTGTTGTCACCTCATCCATTGGCAAGTTTTTATTTGCCCAGGTTTATTTATAGTTTATCTCCCGTTTTCAAAAAAAGATTACTAGTTTTCAAGATATGCATATTATTGTTTTATTTGGGTTTATGAAGAAAAGAGCATTGTTTATTGATAAAATTAGTGATTAGTAGATTATTTTTAAAACAGTAGTGACATTGCTAAATGAAAAATGAATAGAAATAAATCACCAGACTGTATTTTTCCACACCCTTTATAAGGCAGTACTCTAGTACAGCTGATTGTTTAAGTTAGATGTGTAGATTTATTTATTAACTCTGAATGTAAAATGAAAATGACTTCTTCTATAGAATTTTATGATTTATTTACAAAAATTTAGCTGTACTTGTTCTGTCTACTGAAAGTAACTGTATTATCTAATTACAGGAAAAGAGTAGATTATATAATAATCACTAGTAATTATAACATTCACAGAATTATTACTAGTATTAATATTTATTATAAATACAATAAATAAAGTTTCATAAACAAATATAGGAAGAATAAAAGTAGTACTTAGGGTTTAACCTAACTAGTAATTTATAGTTTCGTTATAATAATTTATTCAAGTTTACATTTACACTCTGTTCTGAAACACAGACGTTTTTACTGCAACCCTCAAGAATCATCTAGAGTTTATAAGAGATAGGATTATTATTTGAAACAGATTTACATTTCTATTCTTAACACAAAAATCTAACAGCTGTAAATAATTATTATTAAAAATAAAATAAACACAGAGCTAAATTTATTCTGAAAAATCATTTAAATACAAAACTGTAGGTTATTCAAAGATAATAACCATTTTGAGAGTAACATAATACCTTATTCACTTAATAAAACTGTATAAATTCACTGTAGTAAAATTACTATAAATAATTTATATTAAATGTAAATTAATCTAAAGTAACACTGTAAACAAATTAAATAGAGACAGAATAGAATAAGCCTAATGGCCTATGGCCTTTATAACTTCTGTCAAGGCTTAAGCCTGAGCAAACAATTTATACAGGTTTAAACATAAATAGTAAACCAAAAATTCAACTATTACTTTTCATATTAAGTCAAAACCCTTCATTTGTTAACAAGTCTTGCTGAATAAACAGTATTTTCATTACCAACAAAAACCACTTAAAAATTTAAGTAACCAGTTAGTGGTCGAAACAGTAATGTCATAGCTTAAGCCGAGTTTGTAAAACAAAAATCTTTTACATCTTCCAGGCCGAAAAGGCTCTTTCACGAAAACCCTAAGTCACTGCTGCTATAGCCTTAAAACTGTTTGCATATAATAACATCTAGGGTTTTAAAATAGTATAACAATAAAAAACAAGAAGCAATAACCTAACCAGTAAACCAAGGCCGAGCCATAACCAGCACAGTGAAGTTTCTTATCTTTCTGACCACCATAACACCAATGCAGGAGAAACCCTCAGTACAACCGGGGCTTACCAGGGTTTGTAGGGATGAAGGTTGGAGAGTTGAGCTAGCAAACTAACACCAAAAATTGGGAGAGAAACCTACACAACAAATAATGATAAGTATAATCCTTTAAAATGTATTGATAATTTATAAATCTTTCGTGAAGTATAAATCTTGACCAGCCATTACTTGATAAGGTTATTGTTTTGGAGAAGTAGTGGAAGAAAGTAGCTGGAACAAACTCGATGGCACATTGAAGAGTGATGCCCTGGAAAAGTTTAACGCACCGTATACAACTGGAACCTTGAGTCATGAATTTGAAGAAAATGATTAGTACTCCAACCAGAACGAAGAACACTTGTGGCTTAAAACTCTATCCACTGTGTCTATTTAGAATGAAACTCATAGTCCTCAGTCTGGTGATGAAAACTTTTCCCACGTAAAATACCCACAGTGGTCTACAAACTATAAAAACCAACGTATTATTCTCACCAAGTCGACCTTGCAGTGATTTAGGGAACCTGGAGGTCAACAAAGAGCCATGGCGACCACGAGCTGATAGCTCAGACGCACTAGTTGAAGGAATTCTTGCAATGCGAAAGGAAGGGTTAGGGATTTTGTTATAAGTCAACTCAACCCATGGACAAAACATCTCCACGTGTCCTCAAAATTATTTCCTCATCGTGGGTGCAAGTCAATAGTTGGGTATGCAATTCTAATCTACATTAAAATAATTTCAAATCAAAATCAGTAAACTTTTAAACAATGTAATTCCTTTGATTGCTAATAATGTATTATATCATTGATTATTCGATGTTTAGTTTATCATCTATAGAAATAAGATATGAAATTTATTTTAAGGTTTTGTTAAAAGTCAAGATAGGGTAGTTTCTTTTGCTAACTATGTTTGATAAAACATATGTAAAAGACATACTTTTAATATTAAACTATATTTAGAAGGATATCTAATGATTCCTTGAAGTAGCATTTTGGATTGTTAGAGTTGGAAAGTAAAATGTTAACTTGAACCAAAGCAATAATAAGATCTCCTATATTATATAAACCAACAACCTTATCTCAATATTTTACTAAACAACCTTGAAGCTAAGTAAGCCCCGATCACACTTAAGAAACTTTCCCTACTTAACAAAAGAAAAACAATAGAATACTTAGCATTAGTAAAGTGATAGTTTTCTCTTCTACTTTCTGGAAAATGCAATTGCTAGGTTGAAATAGTACTAACACAGTATTTAAAGATAAGCCTATAAGTCATAAAGAACCTTATAAATAAGTAATCTTTGTTTCTCTTGCAAACTATTTATTTATCAGCTAACAGTTAGTGGTTCATTAGCATTAACAATTGACATTTTATGTCACATGAACATTTTTAAATTTTTATGAATTTTTGATTTATTACAACCATCATATTATTGTGGCTGTGGATTATTTCACAAAACGGGCATAGGCTATGCCCACTATCAAATATGATGATGAAACAACCACGCATTTCATATTTAACCAGATTATCACCCAGTTTGGCATTCCTAGGGAGCTTGTCACTAACCATGGCAGGCACTTTCAGAACAAAATGATGGAAGAGTTGTCTTCGAAGTTAGGGTATAAGAAAGAGCATTCCTCTTCATATTATTCTCAAGCGAATGGACAGGTTGAAGCAGTGAACACGTCACTTAAGTCCATTCTCCAACGAACCATCGCATATAGAAAGAATAATTGGCATATCATGTTGTATCCTGCTTTGTGGGCCTATAGAACCGCAGTAAAGACTGCCACTAGTTTTTCTCCCTATCAGCTTGTGCAGGGGTGGAGTCATTTTTACCAGTTGAATGCGAAATCCCTTCTTTGAAGCTAGCTCTGGAGCTTTTACCAGATACTTTTGCATTGGAAGAACATCTGGTCCACTTTGGAGCAGCTTGATGAGCAGCATCGAGATGATTTAGTGGTTCTTGAAGTTAAACAACGTCATGTTAAGGTCCAGTACGATAAGTTTGTCCGTCCTAGGAAGTTTAGTGAAGGTGACTCGGTCCTTTTGCGGGATAAAGCTAAGGAACCCTTGGGGGTAGGAAAGTTCAACCTGATGTGGCATGGTCCTTACGTGGTTAAACATATCTTAGAGAAAGGCTCCTATGAGTTGGTGGATTATGAAGGGATGGCCTTGGTGGAGCCTAGAAATGGGATTTATCTTAAAAAATACTATGCATGATCTTCATCCAGGGATGAATTTTTGTATATTATTGTACATTTTTTACATTGCATAGTTAGGTCTTCTTATGGTTATTGGGTTTGTTGATATGGAAGATATCGATGGAGTCTTCTGTTTACATAGGATTCACTGATGGTGTTACCCTCCATACTCAAAACTCAGCTTCGGCTGCTTGGGTGATCTATACTCCTATGGGTCAAGTGTTGTCTTCAGGAGGCATATGTGTATGGCCTTCGTCCAATAATGTTGTTGAATATAGTGTCGTGATTGAGTTATTGCAGGATGCTATTTCACATGGTGTTCTTTCTCTTGAGGTACGTCTTGATTCACAGTTAGTGGTATCACAACTTAATGGCTTGTATCATGTTAGGGATCCGACATTGTTACAGAGATTCTTGCATTTAATATTGCTAGAACGACAATTTGAGAGTATAACATACATTCACATTCCAAGAAATTTTAATCAAGTTGTTGATTCATATACTAACTATGCACTAGATTGGCATTTGTTTCACAGACCATAAGCATCACACAAACTCATTTTACACATGTAAATAGAATAAAATCAACCATCATAAATATTTTTTATTAAGTCCAAAAAGGTGACATCATAAGTGTCATATACAAAATTGGGGCTTCCGAGCCACCAAAATATACTACACGGTCATACAAAATATACACCTAGGTCTCTAATCCTAAGGTGGAGGAGGGTGTTGATCATGGTAGCACACCATGGCTCTATCTAGCTGGCAGAATAATTGAACCCATGCTCGTGGTACTCCAACGACCTTGCGTTGCATAGCTTAAGGCAAGTCCTCAACTTGCATCATGGGAACCCTCTGTGTCAAGTGAACAAAGTTTGTGTGGATGCTTTGGAGCATTCGCTCCGCATCCACACCCATGATTTCATCACCTCTTCCCCTCCATTGATGATGAGGAAATCCTTCTGGCCATCATGGTCCCACATCTGCATGTACATGATAGAGTTTCATTATGTGTCGTCACACCAAAAACATGTCTTTGATTTCATATATCAAAAAATACAAAAAAACTTAATAACTCAAAAAATAAAAGTGAGTTGGGGTTCATTACCTATGTCTCCATATGCTGATCTTGGTGGTAGGGGCATATCCAGATCTTTGCAGAAGTCTATCCCTGCATAGGGGTAGTCGTTTATGGCGACGAACTGTCTCCGCCACCAGAGGAAGAAGTCTACCGGGTAGGGGTTGGCCACTCTTCCCCCTCCTAGTCTCCGCATGACATTGGCCCAGCGTAGTTTAGCCGGATCCTAAACTTTGTGTGGAGAAATGTCAACTCTAGGGATTAGACCTGACACCCTCTTGAAAAAGAATGTACTCAGTATGCTGCTGAACACAAAGTTCCGTATCTTGCCCATATTGCAATCACTGAGTTGCTGCTTCATGTTTCTTAGAAGTGAGGTACTCCAGTCATATATCATGGGTCACGTGCACTCTACTACATAGAACATCATTGGCCTTGAGGCCTGGTGGAGTGATGCTAAACCCGTGATTCTACCCAATGCCAACAGTATGGCTTTCAGCCCCAGGTTCTGCACTGCGTTTGTTGGGATTTGACTCCCAACCTTCTCTATATCAGGAAGGCAATACAAAAATATATACTCCTCTATAGTCAGCCCACCTCCTAGCCCACGGGATCAGAGGTTCACCATCTCCCCTCTCCAGGACAAACCTGTGATAAAATATATGTCCTCAACCTCGATGCTAAGTGACATCCCATCTATCTGAAAGGTCTTAGAATCTAGATCCCAGTAGTCTACTAACATTTGGAGTAGCCTTGGCTTGGATCTTAAGCTGCAAAGACACCAAAACTTATACAACCCACAATCCCTCAATGCTTGTTGACCCATTAGATCTGCTTGTACTACCTCTTCAACATCACCATGTTCCATCTCTCTCCATTCTAGCACCATCCTGCACAATTTTTTTTGAGTTTCATCAGTATTCACCTTTGAAAATCACATTTGCAGCCCTGTATGTGACTATTTTCAGAACAGCCACGTATGTATGTGGGTATCATGGTATTTTCCACATATACCTAGCCCTATACGCGGAAAAAGACTTGATTTCTGCGTGGGCCAAAACACACATTTTGGGGTGGCCTAAACAAAAAATTTGACCACTAAAATTAAATTTTTGCATGAAAGTGAAAGAGAAGGGCTTGGGTAATCACTTGGACCAAAATCGGAGTGATTTCGCCAGACGATGCTCCTGGAATTAGCTCTTGAAATTCTGGATACAAATGCACTATGGTGGGTGAATATTCAAAATGGTATGAAAATTTTTAATTTTTCACTATTTTATAGAATTTGTTTTGAAATTTTTACCCACTTCCTATAGTTTTTGACCATTTTTGACCATTTTGGACCGTTTGGACTAATATGATGTTGTAGGAGCCCATTTTGAGGGTGGTTTAACCGAGACTTTGACCCGTTCGTGTCTATTATAGGTATCATGTCTAAACTGGCATATAGGTTAGGATTTCACATCCATCTACATTTTGCATGACCTTATTACCATTTCATCTTAACCTTAGGTACGAACCCATTCCATGGCATCACAAAATCTTCTTGCTACTATTAGAAGTGGCATTATGTGAATGGTAGAGCTTTCCCATACATGGGTACCCTAGTTAGATCCCATATTTCATTTGGTTCCCATGCTGACATTTCTCCTTTAGGTTGTGGGAGTCCTTTTAGTCCTACCATGTCTTTGAGCAAGAGATTTATACTCTTCTTGAAATTTATGCTGGCTATTTCCCTTGGGACTCCCTTGTATATATCAAGTTGTAATAGCATTTTCATGACTTTTAATTTCCTTATTGAGCTATATGCCGACTCCCTGACTTTGAGTTATCAACCATATAGCTTGAGCTGATCTCATGTCTAGCCAAGAAGATCCTTTTTATGTATCTTTTGCAGCTTGATCATCCATTTTACCGAGAGGAGACCTTCCCTCGAGTGTTGTTATCCTGCACATATATCCTTGCATTAAGCATAAGAATGTTCCACTGCTTGGAACTAGTTTGCTTGTTCCCCTGACACTCGTCTCCTCCTAGATTTGTACTATAAAGCACTTTTATTCTTTTTCAAGCTTTTCAAAATATCTGAAAAATTCCAAAAAAATAAAAAAACCAAAAGTATGGACATGAAAAGATGTTATCTTTGGAAAGAGTTGAGTTTTTTTTCCTTCGAGCATAGCATTGTATGTCACATCCGTTGGTTGGGTTATTAATTTGACTTTAGGACCTGTATTCGTTCCTCTGAGTTTATCTCCACCGACTGGTTAAGCTTCTAGTCCCTATGGAGCCTCTATTGATTCCTCCTATGTCACATAGATGTCCCTGTTTACATATCAAGTCCATGCTTCCTAACTTCAGTTACCATTCACCTTTATGCTCTTGTTCGAAGGAAGTTGAAGCTTGATTCGTCCATTCCTCAGTTATCTTAAATTTGCATGTCGGCCATTCTCAATACTGTTACTGGTTCATACACATCTAATTCTTACACATTATATAACATTTCTGAGTACCTCGTGTTGGTTTATGGGGGATGCCTTAATTCCCTCCTTCCAGTGGTTTCCATTCCATCGACATCAGATCATTTATTTTGGAATAGGATTCTAGAGTCATTTGAGTGCCTGGAGACTTACAGTCATCAGTGGTAGGTTCTCTCGCCATCGACATTTTTGGGAATACTTCAATGTCCCCCGATCGATGGATTCTTCCAAGTGTTTGACCTCAACACATCTATTCACACTTGTTAGATTGCACTCTGTACCTTGATTCCCATTTTCATTATCGGTGGGTGATCTTGCGTCTGTTAACGTTATACATCAATGACCGATAATCAGATGATGGACTACTATGTTCAACCTCGACACATCTATTCACATAGTAGGACATGTACTCGTAGGGTTTGTGTAGAAGACCTTCTAGCTGGGTGGAATTCCCTATATGCTACCTCCTTGATCGTGCCATTGTTCATGAGATTTCAGCTCTCATGATTTGATTCCAGTGTATATCATATATCTTCATCCACTATGGAGATCTTTATCCATTGTATATCTTCAGCTATTATAGAGATATTGATCCATTGTATATCTTCATCCACTTTGGAGATTATGATCTATTGTATATTGTACGTTGTGATGACCACACATGTCGCATTTTGTATATCGTGCCTATTCATGGCCATTGTAATCTTATGTATCTAGGACTAATCTATGTATTTGCAGTCATATGCAGAGATTTATCATTGTATTGTACTGATGAGTGGATGGTTCTTCCACCTGGGTCTTCATTACTCCACTTCTGGGATGGATTTTATAATGTATTTCGGTCATCATGTCACCCCTCTGACCTCACACATTAGGGGGCATATGTTATAGCTGATTTTACCACACATGGTTAATCACATGTTGATGGCCTTCTGTAACATCCCCGACCCTCTGACCGGTGAAGAGGATGCTACCAAACCATCAAACATCTGGGCAACTAGCCCCATGAACATGAACATACATAAAATGCTGAAATAAAATTCTTAAAACATAAAACATGCTAAGATACATTCACATACACAGTGGAAGCAAACATACATTCAGGCATTCAACATGTTCATCATAGTTCATTAGCCATCAAATATAATTGTAGAGATGAAATAGACAAGGATACTTATCTTATGAAGAACTTTCCCCGCAACCAACTACGTCACTGCAATGTTCCACGCAACCATAGGCCAGCGTGCTCATCAATCTCTCAGCAACACTGCCACCCTTAAGTTGGGCATGATTCCCCAAGGAATAAGGGACTAAGCAGGCTTACACATAGCCAAGGTACACAAACCATCCAAGCCCACATAGTAGGGCTTATCAGGCTATCAAGGAGCTGGGAGAAGCTAAATGCTAAGCTGGTGAGATCATTTAAGAGCTAAGGACACCTACACCAGAGCTAGCTTGACCTCTAAGACACCCACACACACCCAACACCAGGAAATTAGTCCCTTCTCTGCTACACAGTCCCTCAGATCCTGACCCCCCCCTTTTTAGTGCTCTTCAGGGGTTGTGGAGAAGAAAGACAGCCATCTAACTCTGTCTGTGCATCTCCCAAACACTAGGTTTCTCAAGCATACCCAACTTTCAACCCACTCCACACAGTTCGAAGACCAACCACTGCATGCATGCATCTAGACAAGCAATTCACAGCTTGGGAAGGGGAAACCAATACCTGAATTGTTCTTGGCCCTATCGTGTCGAAAATGATTCAATCAATAGCCTACAATAGCTCAAACATGGAAAATACCATAGCCAATGAATAACCATGCAAACCACAGCACACGATCCCCAATGAAACCACTGGAAAACTTACATAGACCATAATGGGGAAGAAACATACTCCCAATCTGTACATGAGGGAAAAACAAAGCCAACACAACGTATGTACTCACAACAACCATTGATCAGGGGAAAACAACAAGCACGGTTCAACGATGAACACCCGAGACATTACCCAGTCCGAACAGGAGCGCAAACAGGAAAAAGGGAACCACCTCTCTACATGAATGGAAGGGAAAACCGCATTCCGACCAGCAATCGATGAGAGAAGGGAGAACAAAGCAAAATGTCCATGTGAGAGAGTGAGCATAATGGACGAGAGAGTGGCGTAGTGGTGTTTCTCTTACCCATGTGAAGGTGGAGAGATGGTTGGTGGAGTGGGCATGTGGCAAGGACTGACAATCCTGCCACCCACCACTTCCCAACAATAACTGCCCCCCAACTAATAAAAGGAGCTTAAGTCGCTGACACATGGATTTTCCCCAATGGCTCCCATGGGTTAGACAATTCCCCCCTTAAACTTAGGAAATCATGCCCTTTTCATTTAACGTTGCATAGTCGTAGCTAGCAGTAGGTTCATTTTAATTAATGTGCATATTTACATGATGCCAAACTACAATGTGCCGGATATCATGATATACCATCGACAACGATCCAAATTGCCGAAACATAACACAAACAAATCGATGGTGGGGCTTTTGCCTTTAGCTCCACACCATGATTAATTACAACATATACATCATGTACCTTTTAATGTAACCGGGGTCAAAACCAGGGGTATTACACCTCCCTTGTCCCTCTGCAGACTCTTTAGACCCCATGGAATTATATTATCCTTTGATGTTCCAAGATCATCCCTAAAAAACCCCTGTTTATTACTGTATGCGAATTTTAATCCCATACTTGCGTGTACACACGACTTTTGACCTCAAACCCACGTACATCAGGATGTGTGCATAATTCCAAATATTTTTGGAGTTTTCCTCATAGGAGTCTAAATAACTTGACTCTTGGCCTTCCAAATTCCTTGAGAATGCTCGGATTCAACCCTCCATTACCATTTTGGAGTGCTGTATAAGGAACCCCTTGGATGCATTGAATGAGAGGAATTAAAGAGCAACGAAACTATAGTCCATTGTTGCCATAGCTTGCTTGTACTTAAGTTTGCATCCCTTTGTCCTTTGGAGCACTTTATGTTCTTCCTAAGCTTGATTTTTCTTGTGATCTTGCTATCGAGAGATGGAGAATTGAGGTGGTGGAGGCCCAGGTGGAGGACTCAATTTCTCTGGTTCATAGACGTGCCGACAGAGGTTGTCATTATTGTAATCTCTGATTTTATTAATAGAAATATATTTTCCTATCCAATTCTGTGCAATTGAATATGGATATTGAATCCATGGACATGTTTATTTGTTTATGCATTATTGAATATATATGCTAGAGTAGGTCTAACACACTATTATATATCATGCTTGTCTTGTTTACTGTTGTTTAGAGTGAATTGCTAATATAAGCATGAGTTGGAAAGCTCAACGAGGATCTACTTCAACCGTCCATAACAAGGTATGATTCAGTATCCCTTACTGTTAGATGTTTGGTTTCTCCTCCATATTGGGAAAGATTGATTTCTAGTGTCAAAGTTGTCTGTTGTGGTACACCCCAAGCCATAGGAAGTTTCTCTTTGTAACAGTATGTACACAAACATTGCAATTGTGGGAAATATCTATGGTAATGTCTGAATACCTCACAGTTGTAACACTAGACAGGTCCATGACCTTGTCATCCTCCTCTTCCAAAGCCTCCTCCTCTTCCTCAAAATCCTCCACAGAATCCTCCTTGCTACTGGTACTGTGGCTGAGCCAATTGTTGCGACAAGGAATTTGGTTGCTGTTGGGTGTAGTACACTTCCTGAACATACTATGGATGCAGAAAATCCATCGACATCTGATTATACTACAGCTACGTTGCAAATTGTGGTTGTGACGCAAACTATGGTTTTGGTTGCGATGGTATAAAATGCATCTGCAGTGGTGGTGTATACCGTGATTGAGGTTGTGGCTGCACCACCTGCGACTGCGGCTGCGGTTGCTAGATGGCACGATGATATCCCCCCTTTAGATAGTAAGAGTCATATGTCCTTTCCTGGAATAGGTCATAAGCGTGACAGTCTTTATCTTCATGCCCAAACAAGCAACAAAAAGTGGAGTATAAGCTCGCTGGTTTCGTTACCATCTTCTACATGTAGCTACATTCTTTGTGTCGATGCCTATATACTTGACATATGTGACACCATGATACACTACCACAACTCAATGGGTTCAACGCTCTTGATAACATAAAATTTCAGAAATCAGCGAAAGTATCCTTGGTGTGTCCATATGCGCGACAACGAGTGCACCAAATATCTTCATGATTTTCTTTTCCCTTCTTAATGTCTTACAACTGAAGCATCAAGTTCACTAGCTGTGCTTGAATTTGGTTCATGCTAGTTGCGCTTTCTCCAATAGGTGAAGCCTCCAACTTCATTGTGATCTCTTGAGCCTCGCTCTATGTCGCGATCTTCTGTTGCATCAGTGATTGCCGGATATGAGGTACTAGCACTACACTGAACCATTCATTGTGCTGAACATTGCTCAGATCAAAACTGACCCATGCCATTAGTGTCTTAAATATTTGGTCAAAGTCCCAAATAGTTTCATTAGGAAATTGTTTAATCTATTTTAACTTAGTAGTATACCGTGCTTTATATTTGGGCTTTCTAAATTATTCAATTAATCCTTTCTCGACTTCATCTAATGTTTTTTCTGGGGTCCCTATAGGAACTTGTATAAATTTCATGTACCAATCCAGTGCACGACTCTAGAGATTAGTCGCTAATTGACCTTTCTTGACATCATCATCAGTAGTCTATCTGATAGTCCACACTGCCTCACATAGAAACTAATAGTGTTCGAGATTGTCGGTCCCATTTCCATGTAACAAAGGTAACTTTGTGTCGTCTCCCACCATCTTAGGCCTTCTTCCTACAGATGCTGATCTACTACTAGAATTTTGCTGACATGTCGAGCAAGTCGACGTGGAACTGGTGTTTCTTCTCAAATATGGAGTAGTGCGCGAAGGCATGGGTACATTGTTGCTGGGGTTTAACCTTACTGTTATCTTGGGTGTAGTATGGGTCTGGTCGTCCTCTTCATCACTATAGGGTTGCTTCGTCCTATGTGGTATTCCTTCGTCCTCTTGTCTTTCAATCGCAGCAGGACCTTCCCATATCCTCTGCCTCTTCTCTTGTTGAAACCTTGCTCCTCCCCTTGTAATACCACTTTCTTCCTCAGCTTGCCTCACTATCTCGTTAAAAATTGCACCCATATAGCCCTTATCTTCCCATTCGTCTCCCCCCCTTTGTCATGGTATCCACTGCCTTCGCACACTGGAGTTCTACTACTTGAGGTGCATATTCAGTATTCCCTTTTCACAGACAAGCATCTTAATTGACAATTGCAGAGACAAGAAGAACCTACCTCTGGGTTCGTTGAAAATTCCCTTTTCGCATCGTTGTAGGACTTGGTAGTGTCGACTACGAATTCAATGATATATCCTTCTAGGATACTATCCAGCCAGACCTCAATAGCTCATGATTTTTTTTTGTTAGTTTCCTACATCTCTTCGATCAATTCAGGGGTCCAGGATGTTGGCTCTTCTCCTTGGAAATTTGTCTTCTTGTAAGTGAACCACGCCAATCACTCATACAATATGATGGGAAACTTAGAGAAAAAGTATTCATGAGGAATGTAGTGTATGTATCTCTCCAACCACTTATCCGTCATCAGTCTAGGGTTTTGATTTTCTGCTTCAGAAAATTCTCATAGCTTATGATAAAACCAATCCTTAATTTTCGGTCTTGTTAGATGCCACATATCCTCCTCTTAGTCGCAAGAAGGTCCCGACAACAGAACCATTTGTTGAAACAAAATCATCCAACAAAACCAGTCAACAAGGGTTCCCACTTTGTTTATGCTCAACTTGTCGTGATCTCCTTGAGCACCATCCCAGACATGTTTCACCTCGTCCGACAACACCCGACAACACCTGCAAAGTGGATGAAGCCTCGCCCGAGATGTTTGAGGGAGAGCTGTCAGAACCAATTTTCTGTAGAATAGAATAGGACTATGGGAATTGAAAATTCATCAACCTATCTACTAGATATGACCAGTTACTTAATCATCAACAGGTACATTAATAGGTACATTCATCCTTGCTCTTAAAAGATTGGATCATTCATTCATAACAGAAGTAACCATACTCTTGCGCAAACATATCTAAGAAGATAACACTAGTCGTAAACAATAAACATCACATCATAGATCCAAGTTGCACACATTCACCATCAGATTTACAGAAACGGAAAGAAAGAAAGAGACAATAAGATAACAATAGTTCAGATCAAATTCTGTCTTATCATATTAATTCCATGCAATCAACCACAGATCCAAAAACAAACAACTATGCAGTTGATGTTCAAGCTCTCAATTCTCATTCTATGATGAATTCCACATTTACAATTCTTCTTCTATTTATAGGCTTTTGCCTTTACATTTATGTTCCACTTGGACGATTTTCTAACTAACTCTTAACTGATTCTACCAACTAATGACCAATATTTGCAAAATATGGTCCAAAAGTACAAAAAGTGACATTAAAATATTCAAAATAATCTATCTTCCAGCTTATGCGCCATATTTCACTTGCGCAGTGTCTTCTGAGCTTGGGCAACATCCACGATGCTGCGCAACTGACTTATCCCAAAACCCTTGCCAACAACACATGACTCATATTGGGGATCTCCCAGAGTGGCTTTAGAGATATGTAGTTGGAGAACCATGTGCTGGGTACAATTCCTATGGTGGTTAACCATGGATATTATGTTCCATCATGGAGTTTATGCAATGTGTGATCCTAAGGAGTATTCCTCATTGTATTCATTTTTAGTATTAACAGACATAAATCTCCATTGTATCATCAAAGGTTGTATATCCTAATATTGTATATTGACATTGTAGATTTTTGGAGATGATGAGGCATGCTTATATATATATATATCTACACACACACACATATATACACATACACATACACAACCATATATATGTATATGTATATGTATATGTATATATGTATATGTATATGTATGTGTATATGTGTATATATTCACATATACACATGTATATACATATACATACATACATACATACATATGTATGTATGTATACACACACAAATATATGTGTATGTTTGCGCACACACACACATGTGATCCCTATCCTACTTATTTGTGCAAAAATTCTATGTGGTTGTCATTCATGATTATTTACATGCATGCTTGGATTAGTTTAATATGACAAATGACAATGCAAGACAAAATTAGATAATAAATTAGTTAATTCATTAAACATTCTTTTAACATGAACATATGCGAGGAATTCAAAATAAATCTTAAGAAGTATCACCTATAGATTCTTTAGATTATTCTAGATAATTCTAGGACCACACACATAGTAAAAGTTATTCAATTGCAACACTGCTAGTTGTGAGTTCAAGTAAATAATCATATGTCATCTACTAATTGCAATAACTTTTGCAATAAGTTTGATGATTGCACTATACTTGACAACAATATTGGTCATGAGACCAAGGAAAATTATGCCTTACTTAATACATTGGATTGTGGGAGAAAAAATCAACCAAACTATAGACTCATTGCTTGAAGGGAATCAACCGTCACCATCTATGAATCTGGCATATATAGGTGCATCTAATGACATATGCAATAAAAACAAATAATTACAAGCAAGGACTGAAAAATAAAATAAAAATAAATAAAAAACAACTTATATACAACATATATAAATGTAATTTCCCTTTCTGAAATTTTATTAAATGACCAATTTTTTCACTTTTTTCCCTATTTCGACCTTTGACTAGTTTTGATATCTAGGTCTCCAGATTGGCTAAAATGCTCCAATTTTTTTTCAAAGTGTGTATGAATGATATTAATACTTGAATATTATGTTCAAAGATGATTTTTAACCCTCCAATCACTTCTTAAAACTAGTTTTATATTCTGATCAAAGTAGGAGTCTTTAATAGCAAATTGGGGTTCCAATCCCCCCTGGGTAAATGCTGGAAATGGATCCTCAAATGCTCCCAAACCCACTTGAATTTCTGAACAGAGGCAGGGTATGTGTAATGTAAATTTTTAAGGTCTCATATGCATCATGGTTCAGTTTATACATACTGTTATGACTCTCTCTATAACAACTCCCAAATCACTATTTCGACCCTTGGGGAAAAGGCACCAAATCTTCTCCCAATGCAATTAAAAAGGGTAAAATGGATTTCAATGCTTAAGCACTGAACATGAAACTTGAAATACACACTAATGGAATTCCATTCATCATATATTTACTAGATATACAGTACTCCATTCGAAATAATCAATATTACCATGACATATATCAAAATAGAGTGAAAATGGTCATTGTTTGCTTATTAAAAGTCATTTTGACATACAATTATTGGGTATTTAGACATGAATTTTTTTGAGAATTAATAAAAAAGCATATTGAAATTATTGCAATCACAAATAGACCAGGAAAAGCTCTTCCAAAAATTACAATAGCTCACCCAAGGCGCAATCCCTCCATGAGCAAGAATATGCAATGAAAACTGGAAATGGTTGAGAGGAAGTGATGCAATAAAAGAACCCATGAGATGCCATGTAGACATGAATTACAAATCCATTAAATATCCATGAAAATCCTGTGTTTCATCTCTAAAAACCAACTTGGATTGGAATCTTTCACCCTCGAAATTGGCTAAGGAAAGAAAACTAGTCATCCACTACCTCTCACAATTCACAAATGACAATTTATCAAATGATCAAAATCCATTCTCATGGTTCATTCCTGTATTTTATAAACATACTTAGAATTCTAAGGTTATCAATCCATCCAAAACTCAATCCAATTAGAATTTGGGTGTGGGCTCAAGATTTTCCATGTGTCCTCCCTTTCCTAGCATTCCATCTTCCCCCAATTTGAGTAGGAACCCATTGAGCTTCCCCAACTCACATGAGCGCCCTCTTGGATGCTCTATTTCAACCTTGTTGATGTATTTGTAACTGTATTTGTAACTTCGGAATGTATTCATCTATGTATCTTATGTATTGTAACCTAATGTTTATTTCGGGATGTATCTATAATGTAATTGAGTCATATTGTCATGCCTCGATGTTCCGATCGGGAGGATCAATTATGTAAACAAGTCATGTAAAGTCATAGTGAGTAACCCTTCGATTGTCTAAGGGTTAAAGTCCCCATGGTTCCGGGGCACTAGGGTTATTAGACTCTCCTAGTAGAGGTCTGCCCTAGTAGGGTTTTAGTCATGTCGGGATTAGTATAAATAGAGAAATGGAGTCTCTATTTAACACACAACTCATCCACACTCAAGTGTAGCACATATTTGAGGAAGGAGAAGTCAATGGGGCTAGTCAAGAAGAAGATTACTGCTGTTGGGATATCACTTACTGTTTTGGGGCTTTTACTATTTTGGTGCTGATTCTATCTCTGAGGAAGTTGCGGGGTTTTCTCCTTTATGGTTTCCCCAAGGACAAACACTGTGTTCATTGTCTCTTGTGTTTGATTGCTGTACTTGTTATTCTCTCAATTAAAGATCCTAAAATTCTAGCTTAATGTTGAAAAACTAACATGGTATCAGTGAGCCCAGGCCTAGATTGATCTCCTCCCCAAAATCAAAGTTAGGGACAAATTTCAAGGCATTTGGGTAGACAGAACTCTGGAAAAGCAAAACCCTAATTTTCTCCTCAACCAGCTCTACAGGATTTCAGCTCAAGTCTCAGATATAACATTTTGACCTGGTAAGATCTAAGATCTCTTGTATTTCCATTTGATATTCTCATTTTAAAGATGTCTCATCATACCACGCTTGATGAAAATCTTGAGGGAGCTGATAACTTCCGAGCTTGGAAGTATAGGATCTCCCTGGTCCTGGAAGAGAATGAATTGGACTCCTACATTCATGAGGAGGTTCTAGTTCCAGAGGGAGATGAGGCAAAGGCATTACATAAGAAGAAGATGGTTATGGCAAAGAGAATCATTGCTGATTTTATCAAGGATCACCTTATCCCACAGGTGTCCTCTCTTAAGACACCTAAAGCCATGTTTGATGCCCTAACCAAATTGTTTGAAGGAAAGAACATAAATTGGAAGATGAATTTGAGGAATCAACTGAAGAATGTGAAGATTCAGAATGCAGAAACTATCCATTCTTACTTCACAGGGGTTTCTCAGATCAAGGAACAATTAGAAGCTGTTGATGAAGAAGTGGAAAATGTAGAGATTGTAATGACTACT
The DNA here is from genome assembly GCA_001517045.1 of Pseudotsuga menziesii. Taxonomy (NCBI): domain Eukaryota; kingdom Viridiplantae; phylum Streptophyta; class Pinopsida; order Pinales; family Pinaceae; genus Pseudotsuga; species Pseudotsuga menziesii. The sequence continues at coordinate 279,772 of LPNX011010281.1, forward strand.
TTAAATGGCCTCCCTAGGTCATGGGATGCTTTCATTCAAGGAATCTGTCATAGAAATAAGTTAGTCAAATTCAGCAGCCTATGGGAAGAATGCTCTCAAGAAGAAGCTCAGATAGTAGCCCGAGAAGAGAAGATGGGAAGTGAAGATCAAGCCCTCACAGTTCACTCTAAGAAGGGAAGAAGAAATCCTCATTCCTCCAAAGGTAAGAACTCTCACAATAGAAATGACCTATCTAGATTGAGATGTTATACATGTGATGAAAAAGGAAACTTTGCAAGAGATTGTCCTAAGAGCAAGAATCACTCTCATAAGAAGAAGGGGAACAAAAGAAGACATCATGCTCATGCTGTAGACGATGATGAACCATCCAGGAAGAGACCTAGATATGAAAGTGAAGATTCTTCAAGCGAGGATGAATATGTTTTGATTTCCGCTCTCATAGGTAACATTACTCATGGTAGTGATGATTGGCTTATAGACAGTGGGGCTTCCAAACATATGACTGGATTCAAGGAATCCTTTGTAAAACTATCAGAACATGAATCACCTCACAAGGTGAAGCTAGGAGATGACTACCAATATCCAATAAAAGGTAGTGGGGAATATTCATATAAATTAGACTCTGGTAAGTCTCTAACAATGAAGGAAGTATTGTTTGTACCAGGACTCAAGAAGAACCTCCTTTCCATATCAGCATTGGATGCAAAAGGAATGTGGGTGGCATTCATAGATGGTCAAGTAATTATGTGGCCTAGAGGAAAGACTATCGATGATGCGGTAGTGATTGGAGAACAAGAAGGAGGACTGTACAAATTGAAGGGCCATCTAGAACAAGCAATGGCCCATGATACAGTAGACCCAAGTGAACTTTGGCACAGAAGGCTTGCACATGTGAATTACAGAGCACTACCTATTACAAGCAAAGCTGTTGAAGGTCTTCTAGAAATTCAAGCAAAACATGATGGGGTCTGCAAAGGATGTGCGAAGGGAAAGAACACAAAGAAGACATTTCCAAGTAGTGAAATCAAAGCAAAAGGAATCTTGGAAATCATCCACTCTGATGTATGCGGTCCTATGTCATCAAGCTCACTAAGCGGGTATGCATATTATGTTTCTTTTATTGATGATTTTTCTAGGAAGACATGGGTTTACTTCATGAAGAACAAAGACGAAGTATTCAACAAATTCAAGGAATTCAAAGTCCTAATCGAGAACCATACTGAAAAGAAGATCAATATTTTTCGATCAGATAATGGTGGAGAATTCACTTCAAATGAATTCAAGAGACTATGCAATGACTCAGGGATTAAGAGGGAGTTGTCCACTCCTTATAATCCACAATAGAATGGGGTTGTAGAAAGGAAGAACAAAACTATCATGGAAGCTGCAAAAGCAATGCTCCATGATCAAGACCTTCTTATGCATCTTTGGGTGGAAGCTTCCAGAACAATGGTGTATGTACAAAACCATACTCCACATAGAGTACTCGAGAACAAGACTCCTGAAGAAGTCTTCTCTGGCAAGAAACTAGAAGTCAGCCATCTTAGAATATTCAGTTGTCCTGTGTACATACACATCCCAAAGAAGAAAAGGACAAAATTAGATCCTTCAGGAAAGAAGGGTATATTCATGGGATACTCTGAAAGCTCGAAGGCTTACAGAATCTATTTCCCAGGATACAGGAAGATTGACATCAGCAAGGATGTGACATTTGATGAAGACACAACTTACAACAAATCTAGAAAGATACCTGCTGAAGAACCAGAAGAAGCAGAAACAGAAGCACCAAGAATTCATGAAACAACCATGAATGAAGAAGCTCAAGAAGAAGATAGAGAATTTGAAGAACCACAAAGACTTGTAGATCCACCTCTAGAGAAGAATCCTCATAAGAGGAAACCTACTTGGGTACGAGAACTTATCAGAGGTGCAGAAAGATATGGGGCTCCAAAAGAAAATCACAGAGAAAGAAAAAGGACCAGATCATGCTCTGGGTATGTAGCTTTATTATGTGATTTCATTGATAAAAAACCTTCCAGTTATGAAGAAGCGACAGAACAGAAAGAATGGAAGGATGCTATGATCGAAGAATACCAATCAATCATGAAGAATGATGTTTGGGATGTTTTCCCAATACCATAAGGGAAGTCAGTTGTGACTTCCAAATGGATCTATAAGATCAAGCATGCTGCAGCCGGTATCATTGAAAAGTATAAGGCAAGATTTGTGGCTCGCGGTTTCTCTCAGAAAGAAGGAATAGACTATGAAGAAACATTTGCACCTGTAGCTAGATACACTTCCATCAGATCAGTACTTGCTCTGGCTACAGTGATGAAATGGAAGATACACCAGATGTATGTCAAGAATGCTTTCTTGAATGGTGTAGTGGAAGAGGAAGTGTATGTAGAACAACCACTCGGTTTTGAGAAACATGATAGAGAGTCTCATGTATGCAAATTGAAGAAAGCCCTACATGGTTTGAAACAGGCACCCAGGACCTGGTATGGCAGAATTGACAGCTTTCTATCTAGTTTGGGCTTTACCAAGAGTAAAGCAGATTCCAACCTTTACTACAAGGTTGAAGATGGCAACCCAGTGATGCTTCTACTATATGTAGATTATCTATTTGTGACAGGTATAGATGGGTTGATTGCTGATACGAAGAGAAAGCTTGCTACTGAGTTCAAAATGAAGGACTTGGGGATGATGCATTAATTTCTAGGTATGGAGGTATGGCAGAGTGCAGATGGAATCTTCCTTGGACAAGGGAAGTATGCAGTAGAGATCCTGAAGAGGTTTGGGATGATGGAATTCAAGGCTATGACCACACCTATGGCATCGAACCTGAAGCTATTGAGTGATGCTTCATTAGATTTGGTTGATGCTACGATGTATCATCAGATGATTGGGTCATTGATGTACTTGACGAACATGAGACCAGACATTTGCTTTGCTGTAAACACCTTGAGCCAGTTCTTGATAGATCCAAGAAATGTTCACTTGATTGCTGCAAAGCATATTCTTAGGTACCTAAAGGGTACAGTTTATTATGGGATCAAGTACGATGTGAATCAAAATATTAACCTAGAGGGTTATGTTGATTTAGATTGGGCAGGCAGTGCCATTGATAGGAAGAGCACTTCAGGGTGTTGCTTCAGTATGGGATCAGGTGTGATATCTTGGTTTAGTAGGAAGCAATCATGTGTGGCACTGAGTACAGCTGAAGCAGAGTATGTCGCAGCTTGTTTAGCTAGTTGTGAGGTAGTATGGCTGCAGAAGCTACTGTCTGATGTATTTGATCTCCAGTTGGATGCTACTTGTATACATTGTGACAACCAGAGTTGCGTAAAGTTGTCAAAGAATCCAGTGTTCCATGACAAGTCAAAGCACATCGAGATCAAGTATCACTATATTAGGGATATGGTGCAGATGGGAGCAGTGAAGCTCCAGTATGTTGCGACGGAGGAACAGATAGTTGATGTATTGATGAAGCCATTGGCTAGAGTGAAGCTTGAGTACTTCAGGGAGAAGCTTGGTGTTCTCCAGATCGAGGTTTCCTCCAAGGGAAAGTGATGAGTTCCATAGCCATTCTGACATGGTGAGAGGATTGGTTCCTTCCATGGTCAGATGTAAGGGCTGAGCCATTCTGTCATGGTGAGAGGATTGGTTCCTTCCATGACAGATATGAGTGCTGAGATCCATAGCCATTATGATGAGCAAGTCAGATATAAGGGCTGATCCATTCTGTCATGGTGAGAGGATTGGTTCCTACATGATCAGATATAAGTGCTATTGCCATTCTTGGAATGGAGCTGCTTGGTGAGGTACCAGGAAAACTCATTTTATGACTGAGGACCGTTCTGATATGACCATGAGATTTGTTCTCACATGATCAGATATGAGTGCATGGCCATTCTGATGTGACAGAGGGATGTGTTCCCACTTGATCAGATGTAA